>CM057458.1:743060000-743297500 GCA_016271365.2 Neoceratodus forsteri
TATGAGCAGATTGTTAGTTATATAAACTTCTACCCCCCTTCCCTTTAATCGTGTCTGTCCTTGTGTATTAAATTGTTTAATTCGCGTCCCACCTAGTTTCCTGAAATGCAAGAATAATTTTTCTGTATGTAAATTTTGTTTAAGGAGATCACATTTATGAACTAGACCTCTGGCACTGAGTGAAAAATGTTTTTTGGCCAACCTTTTTAGCCTCCATTGATGAGTTATTTCTTCATTTCTTGAATTTGCCTTAACTATGCCCTACCTTATTTTCTCCCATTGTAACTCTCACCCTCCCTAAGCAGGCTACCATTTCTTTAAAATCTGCCCTTCTAATGTCCAGGACCCTAGTCCTTATGTAGTGTGCCTCTGTTCCCGTCTTAATGTGAAACCACACTGTACGGTGATCACTGGTACCTAGGGGTCTGCCCACTGTGATGTTTGCAATGCCATCCCTGTTTGTAAGCAGCAGGTCCAGCACTGACCTGTCCCTAGTAAGTTAATTGACTAGCTGCCTGACACAAGCTCCTTGTAGATAGTCAAGGATGGCCCTGCTCCTTGACGAAGCTGCATTTGGAAGGGTCTAATCCATATCTGGCACAATAAAGTAATCAACTAGCAGCACTTCCCCCTTACTTGCCATCCTGTTGATGACTTCTCCAAGTTGCTTAGCAAACTCTCTACCCTATGCTGGAGATCTGTATACCACCCCTGTATGGATTGCAGCTCCAGCGCCTGTCTCCAGGATGACTCGCAGCACCTCCAGCCCTTCCTTTGCCTCTTAGTGCCCCTGCCCGTCCGTGACCTTGATTCACTCCTTCACATATGATATAGTACAATACCTCCTTCCGTCCTCCGATTCCTGTCTCTTTTGAACAGAGAATAGCCTAGTATGGCCATGTTCCAATCATGGCTTTAAGAGTACCACAGCTCTGCCATGGCCACCAAATCCAGGCTAGCTTAGGCAATTATAGCCTCCAAGTCTGGAATTTTATTTCACAGACACCTTTCATAGGCACACACATCTTTTGCCATACCTTACTCCAACTCTGCCTGCATCCCTACTTCCCCATCCTACCTTTACTGTTCCCTAATGCTCTCCCTGACCCATCACTTCCCTTTTTACCTTCTCTATTACCTGTCTCCTTTACTCCTTCTTTCTTGCTTCCTTGATTTGTACCTCTTTTTGTCTGCCTTGTCCCCTCCCCTATCTTTTTGCACTCCTTCCTTGGGGCAGTTTACTCCCCTAGGGCCCTCCCACCCTGCAGCTTCATCAGTGGGGGGTGGAATTATTGCGTCTCTTAGTTCTACAAGTCCCCCCCCCCCACCAGCTAGGTTAAATGCTTATCCAAGTAGCAATTAAATGTATGGTCTCCTACTTGGAAGGATGTAGGCCACCTCCATGACAGAGGCCCATATCTTTCCAGGTTGGCCACCAGTCCTCTATGTAGACAACGCTCTTCTCCATGCACCATGCCTTTAACCAATAGTTAAATGCCGCAATGGAGAGTGTCCTTTCCTCTCCCCAGCTATATACATGAAATACCTCAATGAAAGCTAACATATTGTGTCACTTGGTTGTGGCCCCTCCTCAGCTCCCTAAAATTTCCATGCAGTACCCCTACCCTGTCCCTTGCAAGGTAATTTGTCCCCAGGATAACAATGACATTTAGATCATTCCCATCTCCTGCTGCCCGTGCGATCTTCTGGATCTGCTGTTCATCCGTCCAAGCTGAAACACCTCTCAGGCACTTCCCCTCCCTCTCCCTTCCTTCCTCCTCTTCCAAGTTTATCCCTCTAATAGTAGACTTCCCCCACCAGCTGCTTCCTTCTCGGCTGAGGAAATCTTCCTTCCTCCTTGGGGCCTCTCTTTCTGAGGACTCCAACTTCCTCACTTCACATTGCTATGGGTGCCTCCTCCAGGCTGCCCCATCAACATATGTGGTGAAGGAATTCTACAGGGGTACAGCCTGAGGAGTATGTGCTCTTCCCACCACCGCCACCCTCTAGGATCACACCATGGTCCAACTGCTCTGCCTCTGCCTAGGCAACTTCTAGGGAAGTGGCAGCAGAGTTGGTGGCCCCTGGGTGAAGCAGAAAATTCTCTGTACCCTTTGCAGTTCAGCCTGAGTCAAACAATCTCTGCCCTCAACCCAGTGAGGTGGATACAAATGGGGCAGCACATCAGTCTGCAGAAATTGTTCTGAAAGACTGTGACTGCATATCCGTTGCACTGTACCTATCCCATTCTCAATCAATCAATCAAAATCTTTATTTATCCAGGCGATCACCATTGAGCAAGCTCATTTACAAGGTGGACCTGCTGTTGGCAGGGACAAATGTACAGATACAGATAAATGTACGTAAGACAAAAGGAACAAGAAGTTTACAATGACAATAGGAGCAGTATATATACATTCCAATGGCACATGTACTAGTAAGATATACATAAAACAACAGTAACATGATATATACAATACCCACAGGAGCAGGATGTATATGGTTGTCATATACAAACAAAATAAAAAAAGAAAATCATTTATATTCCTGTCCATCAGGAACATGTTAATGGCCTGTATAGAAGTCCCTGAGCTATGGAGGTGCGCGTGACGGTGTCTGGGGCTTAGGATTATGTGACAGGAGGGGTGGTGGTGTGTAAGAGAGGTGCAGAAGGTGCTAGGTATGGATGGGATGAGGGGGGCTAATAGTGGCAGAGGAGGACTTAGATGAGCAGCAGGGACTAGTATGGGTGTGGAGAAAAACGATAGTCTTTTTTTACCTTAGTGCTTGTTGAAGTTTCCCTGTACCTCATTGCTTCCGTTCTATGCTGTTGAAGTTTTACCTCTCTCTTTGCTTATTTTAAATTTATTTGGTACCCTAGATAGGGTGGCACTTATTTTCCCCTCTTTTAACCCACTTACCTGTGCATAACATGCTCTGGATGTCTACTACTTCTTACTCACTTGCCTGAAGTTTTTTCTTTACCCTACCCTTAACTTTCACCCTCCCTAAGCAGACTACCATTTCTTTAAAATCTACCCTTCTAATGTCCAGGACCCTAGTCCTCATGTAGTGTGCCTCTGTTCCCTTGATAGGGTGCCTCCTAGTTTACTTTTTCCATGCTCCCACCGATGCCTACCTTATCCTGGTGCCCACTACTCCTTACCCACTAGATGTTAACACACTACTGGTAATTACCTACCCTGAAGCTGACTGTTTCAGCATACCATAACACAGTAGTGTATTATAACCCACCTTGGCTTGGTGTTCCTCTTGCAACTTTTCTTATAGACTGTAGCCTATCTGCTGATGCCTGCTGATGCTTAAGGCATATGTTCCACTCCTGTGCTGTTCCTATCATGGGACAGGACACAAGGTAATATGAAGGGCTGATACTGAGGGAGAAATAAAGTGAAAGTTTGTAATGTAAAATATTAGTTTTTATTTTAGCACTGATCTCAAAACAGTTTCTGCAGTGGCAGCCCATGCTCTGATCTTGCTCAGAGAACACTTCAGCAGAGTTATGTCATTGCCAATTATAGCAACAGCTGTTCCAGTAATTCTGTATGACATAATCTAGGGGCATTAAGAGGGGCTCATGATTGTGCGCTGTCTGGGTTTTCAGTGTACTGCAATACTCAAGCGTTGTTTAATAAGAAAATAATTTTGCAATGAAAAAACAAAAAGCGCTCATGTAGGATTTCCCTTTGAGGAAAGCCATAAGTATTTTTTTTAAAATTCAGCAGTGATCAGTGTACATGGGAGGGGTTGCCTTATTTGTAAGACTTTGCAAAAGGTTTGCACAATTATATTAAAATTAGTGATTTAGAACCACCCTGTAGTAGAACATGTCTAGATCTGCCTCTGTAGTTCTTGTACTTAGGTAGCCATTCTGATAATGGTGACCACAATGACTTCAACTACCCCTGTCACCATTCCATTCAACATGAGCCGAGTATCTAAATACCAAAACTAATCATAAAAAGTGAAAATCCCAAACATAATCAACAAAGCTGTCAGAACAAATCAAAGAAAGCTTCTAAGAATGTCATGAGAGGAATTAAAATGTCAAATCTTGTTACTGTTTCTATAATGAAACTCAGACATCCATATGTACTGTATGTCATGCATTTATATGCAAAATTCCTTTTTAAAACTCTCCCCTCTTGGCATTGTAAAGAGTAATAGATCTTAATTTTTTAAACTAAACATGGAAGACCCCACAGTCAAAACTTATTGCATTTTTTTGTTTCTGCACAGATACCCTGAATGCTTCTGAATTGTTTCGCTGTTCATGAAACAGCAAACCTAATGAAGAAACATTGTTATTTACCAAATGGAGTTTGTGCACAGAGTTCATATATCACTTCCTATAAGTATACAGGCAACAGTATCAGACCTTTACTCCAAACTCTTAAGGTCATATTTAATGCCTAAGCATGAGGGACAGCTTAGAACTGCATAACTTTGGGGGTTTCCCCCTCCTTTATGGTCCGAAAGAAACCTTTAGCAAAAAACTCCAACCCAGCACATTACTTGAGGTCTTAGAATTTGTTGCTGTACTCTCTTGGTTTTCCCCACCTAGAGAGTGGTGTTGGAACTGACAAAACTCTAAGTGTGGAAAGCTGACCCACTAGTACTAGCACATCAAGTTGCTGTACTGGCTTACTTTTATTTCTTCCTAACGTGAGTGTGATAGCATAATGTAGACTTGAGGATGATACTATGCCCTCAATAAAAGGGACAATTGGATTATGACTTACTTCAGAATGGCCTCAAAAGCATATAGTGTTGAACAGGCAACATACTGTAACTTAACACATCAGTTCGATCTCAGGAGCACATGGCCAGAGTTCATTTCTTGAATGGAACCTAGCCCATCCAGGATGCTGGCCTGCCACCAGTCTGTCCACTTCTCCTGCAGACTAGGACCCTATGCCTACCTACTGGATTGTCCTTGACTCAGAGCCATGGTCCCTGCCTGCTTCCTCAGGTCAGACCTGGCTCCTCTGAAATGAACACCGCAAGTCTAGGACATCTTTCCGCCCCCAGCCCAGGAACCATAGCCGTAGCTCCACGGCTGAAGAAACCACACTGATTACAGCCTTGAGCCGCAACTGGGTTCAGCTGAGTCTGCTGTTGATATTCCCCAGGTACGCATTGTGCTGGGCTGCTGCCCAAGCCAACAAAGACTTTTTGAATTTTTGCGCCAAATGACTGATTGCTCCAGGCTGCCAGGACTTGTTTGGGAATTGGCTGAATATCTTTTGTAGGACTTTATGACTAAGCTCTCCCCCTATTTTAAATCATTTGTTTTTACCTTCTGTGACAGCCCTAAGCTGGCAGTGATGTTCGATGACTAAGAGCCATTCATTTCAACAAAAACACTGAGTTGTAAGGTGTACTGTGCTATAAATTAGACTGTTAGCCACTAGGTTCACCTTAGCCAGAGCTCTGGGGATTACTAATTAGCTGTATCTTAGTAGAGTTTTAGAGATGTGTAATACAAAACTGCCAGATTCAACTCCTCCTTGTGCTGCCATGTCCCCATCCCCCCAGCTACTCACCTTACTTTTATACCCCCTCCCCTTGCTATTGTCTCCTCTGTTTGCCCTCCCCTGGCCTGCCTGTACTTAATCTTCCTTCTCTCTCTCCACAGCCCTAGAAGCCAAGCCCACTCAGGCTGCTGGACTGCCACCAGTCTGTCTGCTTCTCCTGATAATTACCTACCCTGAAGCTGACTGTTTCAGCATGCCACCATAACACAATAGTGTACTATCACCCACCTTGGCTTGGTGTTCCTCTTGCAGTATCTCTTATAGACTGCAGACTATCTGCAGATTCTTAAGGTGTATGTTCCACTCCTATGCTGTTCCTATCATGGGATAGGACACAAGGTAATATGAAGGGCTGACACTGAGGGAGAAATAAAGTGAAAGTTTGTAATGTAAAATATTAGTTTTTATTTTAACACTGATCTCAAAACAGTTTCTGCAGTGGCAGCCCAGATGGGCTAGGTTCCATTCCTGAGATCGAACTGGTGTGCTAAGCTACAACATGTTGCCTGATCAACACTGTATGCTTTTGAGGCCTAGGACCCTGTGCCTACCTGCTGGATTGTCCCTGACTCAGCACCATGGTCCTTGCCTGCTTCCTTGGGTAGGATCTGGCTTCTCTGAAATGAATGCCGCAAGTCTAGGACAACTTCCTGCCCTAGCCCAGGAACCACAGCTGGAGCTCCAGGGCCGAAGAAACCACACCGATTAGAGCCTTGAGCCACGACTGGGTTCGGCTGAGTCTGCCATTGATCTCCCCACTGGTGCAGTTCATCCTAATATCATGCCATCCGCACATGACTTCTGCTTCTCGAACCTCCTCATGTTGACTGAATGCAGCTGTGACTCCACCCCTCTATTAATGACCAGGTCGTATATCTATATAATTGCTCGTGACCATAGGAAATGTCTCCTTTGTCAACTGACCCTGTCTCCCTTTTTCCACTGCAAATTATGGTATTTCCTTCTTCTGGTTATACCCTTCTTGGGCGATATTCATCTGAACCCGGGCCCTGTGAACCACCTTTCCTACCCTATAAATAACACAAAAGGTCTCTTAATTGCCCACCACAATATCAGGAGCCTTGAGCATAATTTCGCTGAATTTGAGACCTGGTCTGCCCTTTACCAGCCTGACATTCTCTGCCTAACAGAAACCTGGCTCAGATTCTCTGTCCCTGACTCACAGTGCTCTCTGCCATCTTAGAATCTTCTTAGGAATGACAGACTATCATCTAAAAGAGGGGGTGGTACCGTTATCAACTTTAAAAATCACCTCCACCTCACTGCCATCAAATCCACTCCCTTAACCAACTGTGAATCACTACACGTACTTCTCACCCTTGGTACCAAAAAATTATACATTGTGTTTGCCTACAACCCCCAAAAGTGGCCTTACTGGACTGGATGAGTTGCTTGATCAAACATCACTTCTCACTGGTAGAAATGAAGTGCTCTTACTAGACAATTTTAACATAAACCAGTTGGGTAAAATCCAGTCCACGTCTCTGTCCAAGATATAAAGTCACAACCTGCACCAGCTGATCTCTGTACCCACTAGGACCACTCCTTATTCAAATACTAGTACCTTACTGGACTGGGTACTGACTAACTGTACTAAACACATAGTTGTTGCAGGTACATTAGCAGATGTCATCACTGATCACACTCCTACTTTCTGTATATCGGGCAAAGTAGCCCTGGCCCCATCTAAGCCCCGTTTCTTTACATTCCGCAACTATGCAAACTTTGATTCTCACACCATTCTGCAAGATGCCTCTAGTAATGACTGATCCAGAATGTACAATGCTAGTGATGCACAGTCAGCCCTAAATATCTTCCCAAGCAATTTTCTGGCACTACAGGATAGACACTCCCAACTTATGACTTGCAGGGTTAAAAATAGGTAAAACCCACTGTCTGAAGTCAGATCTACTCACCAAATTACGAGAGAGAGATGAAAGTTGGCACCATTTCAAACTTTATGGTCTGACAGCTGACTACAATACCTATAGGGCACAATGAAATGCCTGCAAAAAGAAAATTAAACAGTCTAAGAGCTCTTACTGCAAAGACTTGCTAACAAATTCCTCTGGTGACTCCAGAAAATTTTGGTCCCATATCAAGACCTTCCTGGGATCAAATCAGTCCCCTACCCCTAATGATATGACACTAAATGGTGTCCACTGTAACAATCCTCAGACCATAGTCAACTTTTTTAACGTGTAGTTTTATGACCTAACCAAATACACTGCCTCCCTCCCTGCCTCGCAGTGTTTGAAAACTCCTCCAGATGTCACAGTCTCCAACTTCCATTTTAAGGCCATTACTCGACCTGAATTCCTAAAACTGCTCAATGCAATTTCAGAAAGCACGGCCATGGGCTTTGATAATCTTGAACCAAGGCTACTAAAATTAGCTGCCCCCTTCATTGCTACCCCCCCCGCTTGAATCTTCACTCTCTCTCTCTCTCTGTGCCAGAGTCATGTTCCCAATATAGGGAAGATAGCAAGAATAACCCCAGTATTTAAAAAAAGTGACTCCAAAGACCCCTCAAACTACAGACCATAGCTATCCTGTCAGTACTCAACCAAATCCTTGAGAAGCTAGTAGCTACTCAAACTACTGAATTTCTTCAGAAAAATGACCTTCTTACAATATCATATCATGGCTTCCGCAAGGGCCATAGCACTACCACAACTCTCTTCAATTTTACTACGGATACCCTATCAGCTATGTACTCAGACCTTCTCACTGGGGCCGTCTTCACTGACATGACTAAGGTGTTTGACCTTGTTGACCACTCCATTCTCCTAACCACCCTACAGTCATTAGGCTTCTCACCCAATGTTGTCAGCTGGTTTGGCAGCTACCTGTCAAACAGGATCCAAGTCATAAACTATAACTCCACCCTCTCTGACCAAACTAGAATAAATATCGGTGTGCCCCAGGGGTCCATCCTAGGCCCACTTCTTTTTTCTATTTTCATAAATAACATCACCTCAAACCTCTCTATTACCACCTCCCTTCTATACATGGATGACATCATCCTTTACACTACTGCAAAAAGCATTGCGGTCATCAATCAACAACTCTTCTCTGACTTCCAACGAACTCAGATTTGGCTAGTTAGCTACAAACTTGTCTTAAATGAGTCCAAGACACAAGCCATACTGTCTGGGACCAACCTCAAACTAAAATGCTCCTTAAACAACTTTAAAGTCTCTGCCTTGGACAGTTCTCCTGTTGGAGTGGTGACCTCTTTTAAATACCGGGACCCATCACTAAATTTTGATCTCTATATACAGAAGACCTGCAAATCTGTAAACTCCAAACTAGTCATTGCCTACCGTACTAGCTATGTGTTAACCCCCTCTGCTAGGCTTGCAATTGCTCGTGGAATACTTCTATCTTCTCTTACCTATGGTGTCGTTACATATGCTGCCACATCTAAGTCAAGTCTGCACAGATGAGATGTCACTTATAACAATATTTGTTGCTACGCTTCCTCCCACCACTGTCTGAAACACCACTGCCTCCTCTACTCAGACCTGAGATGACTCCCACCTAATGCATCCAGGCTCTACCCACTTGGCTCTGTCATTGACAGTGTCATAAGGCCACAAACTCCCAAGTTCCTAGCTGATCTTCTTATCTATCATACATCCTGCTATGGCTTACACTCTACGGATAAGTCCATGGTTTATGTCCCCAAACACTACCTCCAAAGGGGCCAGTGCTTTTGCCTGTGAAGCCCCCCAATTCTGGAACTTTCTCCCCTTAACTGTCTACTGGGTTCCCTTGCACAACATCTTTAAGAAAGAACTTCGCAACTACCTCATCTCTTCTAACCAATGCTCATGCTTTAAACCTCCTTAGCCCTTCCTCCTTACTTACCTTATCATCCCCTTCCTCCTCACCACCATAAATTCTTCCTTCAACCTGCAGCACTTACATGCTAAGTATACTAAATGATTTGTTGCTTGATATTGTTTTACTCTACCTTAGTCTACCTGTTGATCACATGTTTTCAACTAAATTCTTGTACCCACATTTTCACACCTCTCTGTTGACAATTTTGCCTTACCACTTTCATTGTAACAAATTGTTGGTTTCTTGATGTTCTTTGTATCACCCTTGCTGACAGCTTATTGTACTGATTGTTTGCTGTTTTATTTGTATTGTAATCCTCCTGGGTCATGCCTGAAAATAGTCATCTCCATGGCTAGTGCACTTACCTGGTTAACAAAAACTAAATAAATAAAATAAAACTCTTGTAATTACAATCATGCATCACACATAAACGGAACCATTTATCCACAGTGGTACCCATTGTCTAAAAGCCCATCAAAAGACTCTTTTAAGCAAGATATTGAGTTTACTATACTTGTGACTGGAATCAGTCTGGGAACTTACAGATAGGCATGCATATCTCTGGACATCTGGCAGCTACAGGTAAGCCCTATACCTTGTTTAAAATAGTTTTTTATAGCTTTTTAATCTACTGTAAGTGAGCCAAGGTTCACCATTCATCCCCATAAAACATCAATTGTGGTGTTTGGAAAAATTGGCAGGGGGTGTCAGACTTGATGAGTATCAGGATTTCCATACATCAAGGTCAGTAACCTCAGAAATAACAAGCTTAGGTCACAGCCAGTATGGCTTCTAATGCATTAAACTCATAAGGGATATATCATAATTTGTGGCTTAGTTGTAATTTACCTGTTGTACTGTGGTTTAAAAATCCCGAATTTACCAGACAACAGGAAAAAGGTTTATGGGGCAATAATTCACTTACCCTCTGGAAACTACTTGAAATGGGAGGAGGTTACACAGCTGGTATGAAATGCTATAGATACATATGTAATCTATAACATTGCATTAAAGCTGTGCTGTGGTCAATACACTGCTGACTTTTTCCTTTGAAGTGGTTATGGCCATGCCCAGCAGATTGCTAACAAGAAGTCTGCTTTTAGACTTGGAAATAGAAAGAATTCACTTAGGGAACACATCACCTTTGATCTAGTATCAAACATATTTGACAGTGGTCTTGAGATATGTTTCTTCAGTATATACCACAATTGTACACTTTATTTAATTCATGTTATGACATTAAGGGTGTACATTTTACACAGAAGAAATTCTTCCTCATTTTACTCCTAGAACTGAATCAGACTTTTAATTTCAGTCCCAGAGCTGTTCCCTCAGGTTCTCTCCCTTTTGTACTACTGTCTTCTTTGAGCTTCACTATGCAGCATTAAAAATGTGACAGAGGTATGGTATTGGGGGTCTAGTGGTTTTACCACAGAGGAAATCAGCAAGTTCACGTTCAAATCCCGCCAGAGCCAGTTACTCACTGTTACCCCCAAAAAGCTGCAGTAGATTTATAAGCCAGACTGATGGGATATCAGGAATTATGGTTCTTGCCAGCAGGTTCAACTGGGGTTTGCTCTGCTTCTATTATGAAGCAGGTACTGCAGTGCACTTTTCCAACAACAGTATGTATTTTTTTATTCATTCATGTATTTACTTATTGGAAAACTGGTGACTGAGAAAGGCACAGTGGGCCAAGGCTCATTTGTAGGTGCAACTTGGGGGAAGGGGACAGAGGATACAAAATACATAGCACAGACACAGTGTGCAGTTACAATAAAGTGCAATCAGAATAACCTGACTACGCAGTTACTTTTTGACCCCCCCCCCACAACCATCACTGATTTCTACAGAAGCCATTGTGCATAACAGTGTGCATCCAAGTTAAGTTGTGAGTTCAGCATTAGTATCTTATTGAGAGAAGGGAAAATATTTTGATCTGTTCTGATGTAGAAATGTTTCAGCCATGTTAGTCTAGTCCGTTACATATAAGAAAAAAAATGTGTTGCAGGTATTACCTTTTATGGGATTAATAAAACTGTGTTTGAGACTAGATTTTAGGAGTTAAACTACCTTCTTCAGAAAAGTGACTAATGAAGTGTTAAAGGAGGTTTAACCTTCAAAAGCTAGTTTCAAAAGCACTTTTTTTTGGTCAAATAAAAGGTATCATTAGCAACATATTAATCAGCATAGAAACACTGCACACTCACAGGGGCAAAGAAATGTCTCCAGGCAAGCAGTATTAATGCAAATAGTGGATAGAATTTGTTGTGAACAGCCACAGTCCATACTCCATAATGATATAAGTGCAATACAGTGCCTCAGCTATAAAAGTCTGCCTGGATACTAAGCAATCCACAATTTTAAAGGCAAATTGCCACAAACAGGTGCATCACCTACCTGCCAGTTGCCTCTCATGGTGTCAATCAATCAAAATCTTTATTTATCCAGGTGAACATCGTTGAGCAAGCTTATTTACAAGATGGACTTGGTTAAATCCGGGACAAGTAGTACAATGCATACAGAGATATTTACAATAGAGACAAATAATACAAGTAGATAACAATTAATGCAAGTAAGTTTTCAATGTTACAACAGCCATAACAGCTCAGAGTGCTACTGTAATATATAGAGAGGAAACAATATGTGGCTTAGTAGAAACTTCAGTAGGGTAAAAAGTGATCGGCAGCTCGTGGGGAGAGCTGGCGAAAGCATAGAATTTTAGAAAGGAGTGTAATCACATGTTTCTCTAAATTTAACACTCTAAAGAGAAAGAGAAATGTTTTAACAGTCAGGCAAGTAAGTAATTAAAGCTTTTTTAAGCAACTTTCAACAAGAAAATCAGATTTTATCTTGGTTTAGAAGGAACACAGAAGCAGACTACAGGAACCAATCGGAAGCAAGAGCTGAAGAGCGCTCATGTTCCGATTGGATATTGCCTTTTGCCATGCCTTGCTAGTGGAGAGTCCGGGCTTGGGGTCTCAGATGGCAGCTGTGGCAGTGCTGCCCGCCCGGTGCCCGAGTTTCCCATGCCTGTGGGGCAGGGAGCCCATGGAGAGTTTGTCCTCTGCAGTGGAGAAAAAAGAAGAGGTCAGGTTTAAATGCTGGCCACAGATGAAGGAACCTCTGTACCAATGGGAGGGCCAAAACAACAGGACAAAAGAAATGTATATTCCTCTTCACCTAGAGTCTGGCGCAAGCACAGAAATTCAGAAAGGAGTATAATCACACAGCTTCCCGAGTCTTAACACTCTAAGCAGAGAAATAGAGGTCTTAACCATTAGGCAAATAAGTAAGTACAGCTTTTTGGGACAAATTTTAGCCAGAAAATCTGACTTTAGCTTGGTTTAGATGGAAACACAGGAGCAGACTGCAGGAGCCAACTGGACACCAGAGCAGAAGAGAGCTCGCTTTCCGATTGGTTAGCGACTTTGCTTTGCCGCACCTCGCTAGTGGGGTGTTCGGTCTTGGTGTCTCGGGTGGTGGCTATGGAAGCGCTGACCACCCAGAGTCTGAGTTTCTCCTGCATGTAGGGCAGGGAGCCCCCATAGAGCTTGTCTTCAGCCAGGGAAAGAGTTCGGGGACAGGGGAATGTAATAGTGAGAATGGAATACAGTGTAGGAAAATACGATGATGAAGTAGGCCAGATTAATTGGGACAGGGTAGGGGAAAAAGAGCCACAGATTAAGCAATGTGTAAAGACAACAGGGTGTCTAAAGTCTAGTGGTCCTGACAGCCATGAGGAGCTAATGACCATTCAGGGGTTTCTAGAGGAGTAAAACATTTAGGGTCATAGGTAGTTCACAGAGCTAAAGTCACCAGAGATTACAAGCGATCATGTATTCAGCTAAGCTCAAGGGGCAGTAACCTAAGCTTCGGACAAAAATTAGGGGCTGGGGAAGCAATTACATGGCTCACGCACATACCAAGCATAGAGGGATTTAAAGGTATTCATACTTCAGAGGCAGCTCAATTTCAATAATTTTTACACTTTGTTCCACAAGGATGGTAACATGAAGCTAATGTGACCACTCTGCCATAGCGGGAGAAAGCCTTGGGGATACATAATGTGATATAGAATGCGCTTCTTAAAGTCTATGTTCCTGGTTCACTTAGTGGGAGACAGTCTATTTCTATTATATATTGCAGAAGCCGTTTTGTGATGACTGTGTAAGTCCAAAGGACTGTGTTTCTATTATGCCTAAACATAAGAGAGGACCACCGTACGGCTTTGTACAAGGAACAGTGATGGATGGAGATGGGGAGACCAGTAATGAACCTGATGGCCCTGTGATAAAGTGTACCCAACTTTGCAAGTGAGGCTTTAGGACCTCGACTATATAGGAAATCTGCATAGTTGATCAGCGTGAGAAAAGTAGTTTGGACAAGGTGCAATTTTGCATCTCTAGTGAGGAACTGGTTAATTCTAAAGAATAGCCCCAGCATCTGCCTTAGTTTCTTTACAAGGTCTTCAACATGCTCAATGAATGAGAGATTATGGTCTAACCACACTCCTAAGTATTTAAACTTTGAAACAAACTCCAGTTTCTCTCCAAGAATTGTGGTGATCTGAGGTAATGCTCCAGAGCTGGCCAGATTCCTCACACGGCTATATGGCAAGAACAACATTGCTTTTGTCTTCTTAGCATTTAGAAGATGTTTTTTGTGAAGAAGCTAGTTCTGGAGCTTGTTAAATTCCTCCTGGAGGTCTGCACAGGCAGCTTTGGGTGTCATCACAAAGTGTTCTATTTATGAATATTTATAAGTATTTTAAAAAAATCAGCTCTTTGTCCTGGCATCCCATGCTTTGACTCAGTCAGAGTCTTTGTCAGAGGATGAGCTCACAAACTTTAAAATGTGACAGAGGGATGGTATTGGGATCTAAGTGGTTAGATAATAGACTTGGGAACCAGTATGTTCAGGTTCAAATCACATCTAAGCCACTTACTCACTGTTACCTCATGAAAGGTGCAGTAGCTTTACGTGTAAGAGCAAGGTTCATTAAATATCAGGAATTAGTGTTTTTCAACATGTTGCACTGGGTTTTACTCTGCTTTTACTAAATATCAGGTGCTGGTGCTAAGGTACATTTTTACAAGAAAATTATTGCACTCTAACATACTAACATACTAAATGCCAGCGGATTAGGCCTTATGGTCTGTTGAGTCTGCTCAAACCTCAGATCCCCTGTTGGGAACAGAGGCCCTTCCCTCTCTAGTGTTCCGATACCCCTTTCTGTATCTGTCCCACCCTCTCTTGAAGCCCTCCACGTTGGAAATCTGGACCAGCTCACCAGCAGTGCGTTCCAAGGATCCACCACCCTCTCTGTGAAAAACCTCCTGGTGATACCTCCCTCCTTTAGTTTAAAGATCCCCTCCCTGTTTACCCTATTTATTCCCTTGAGGTACTTGAAGACCTCGATCATGTCCCCACTATCTCTCCTGGCCTCTAAAGTAAACAGTCCGATCTCCTCAAGTCTATCATCATATGTCAACTCCCCCAGTCTTCGAAACATCCTGGTAGCCCTTCTCTGTACCCTCTCCAGGAGTTGTATGTCACTCTTTAAGTGTGGTTTCCAGTACTGTACACAGTACTCAAGGTGAGGCCTCACCAGCCCATTGTACATTGGCAGAATCACTTCCCTGCTCCTAGAGGTGATTTCCCTTACAATGCATCCCAACATCCTGTTTGCTTTGCTAGCCGCTCTCCTGCACTACTCAGAGTTATTCATACACCCATCCACCTTGATCCCTAGGTCTTTTTACCCAAACGAGGCCTCCAGCACCACCCCTCCCGGGGTGTACCTGTGTTTGGGGTTTCCCCACCCAAGATGTAACACCTTGCACTTAGTTGTATTGAAATTTAACTTCCATGTGACAGCCCAACTTTCCAGGGTGTCCAGGTCCCCTTGCAGGGCCAACCTCCCCTCCTCTCCCTCAACTACTGCTCCCGCCTTGGAATTGTCAGTGAAGAGACTCATCTCACACCCTATACTCACCCTGATGTCAGATATGTATGCATTAAACAGGATCGGCCCTCTAGGGTTCGAGAGCTCCCCACTGATCACCACTCTCTGTGCGTGACCAGCTAGCCAGTTTCCTATCCATCTGACCATCAAAGGGCACACTCCCAACTCCATTGTTTTCTCCACCAGCACATTGTGGGGAACAGAGTCAAATGCCTTGCTGAAGTCCAAGAATATTACATCCACAGACTTCCCACTGTCCAGTTCCGATGATACCCATTCATAGAACTCCACAAGGTTGGTTTGACATGATCCACCTGGCACAAATCCATGCTGCTTACTGTCCAGTCCTCGCCCCTCCTCCAGGAACACCCCCAATTGTTCCTTCTGTATACTGTCCATTACTTTTCCCACTACCAAGGTCAAACTGATGGGTCTATAGTTACCTGGTACTTCCCGCGTCCCCCCTTATGGATTGGCACCACATGCGCCTCACGCCAGTCCTTAGGTACTGTCCCTGTCTCAAGCGACCTGTTGAAGAGCTCCATCAGGGGTGCGGCCAGTATGTCCATCAACTCCCATAATACCCTCGGATGAAAGCCATCTAGCCCAGGAGATTTGTCTTTCTTCAGGGCCTTCAGGGCTTGCCGCACCCATTCGGTGGAGATGACTTCGACCGCCCCCCTCCTTGGTGGTCTTTCTATCCTGCCCGTTGTCGAAAACCGAGGGGTGCCACTCCTTCCCTTATGCTCCCTTTCTGTTAATCTCCTGTCCCACTAATTTGCTTCTATTCCTTTCATGCCTTGCTCAACAAATATCCCCTCCCCCTTCCTAGTGAACACCAAGGTGAAGTGCTCATTTAATGCCTTTGCCTGCTCCGTCACCTCTTCCACCCACCCACCATCCGTTCTCAGTCTGCCAAGCTTGACCTTAGTTTTTCTCTGCTCCCCGATGTACCAGAAAAAAACCTTTTCCCCCTCCCTGAATCCCCTGTGCCAGATGCTGCTCTTTACTGGACTTAACCCCCCTCACCACCTGGGTGACTTTTCTAGATGCAAGGTGGTACATTTCCCTTTCCCTTTCCCCTCTCAATGTTTTGTATTTTTTGTAGGCAGCCTTCTTCTCTCTGACTGCTGCCTGAACTTCAGTGGTCCACCAGCATGATTTATGTGACCTTGCTCCCTTGTGCTTCACCTTAGCGCAGGACCTGACTGCCTCATGAAGTCCCCGTTTTATTACCTCCCATCTCTTTTCCACATCCATCATTGTTGTAATCCCTTTCATGTATTCCTTTACGATGTTTCACATGCCCATAAAGTCAGCTCCCCTGAAATCCACTGCCAGTGACCTAGATCTCTCCTCCCCCATGTTAATTTGAAACCATACAGTGTCATGGTCACTTCCTGTCAGGGGTTTCTCTACCACCAGGTCCCTTACCAGGTCCTTATCCACCAAAACCATGTCCAGAACATGACCCTCCCTCGTGGGCTCCCTCACATGCTGTGTTAAGAACACATTGTGGAAACCATCTAGCAGCCTCTGCTCCTTGGCCACCTTAGAGGACATGGTTCCCCAGTTTGTCTCTGGCATATTAAGATCCTCCATCAACACCACTCTCTTCCCCCCCGCTTTGGTCTGTACTGGGCAATGATGTTGTCCAGCAAACTATCCCCCAGAACATCACCCATCCCAAGGGGCCTATATACTACACCCAGCTCGACCTTACCTCCACGTTTCCCTCTGCCTCTTCTACCCTAGCAATTTCTGTGCCTTCTCAAATGTACATAGTCACTCTTCCCCCTCTGCCCTCATTTCTATCCTTCCTAAGCAAAACGTATCCCCTCACATTTAGGTCCCAGTCATGGTTGTTGTTGGCCCAAGTTTCCGTGACCGCTGCCACATCCACCCCCCCCCCCCTTCGAACAGCATGGCCTGGAACTCTGGTAACTTGTTACCCAACCTCCTGGCATTCACTAACACTCGCCCCTTGTCCCTGGTCCCCTTTGTCGAATCACACTCGGGTTCCTTGTGCCTCCTGCCACCATCTGCTCCTCCTGAAACCTCCTCCCCCTGACTATTTTCCCCTCCTCCCCTTGGGATTGATGGCTACTCCCCTCATCTGGAGGAGGGGGCTTCAGGCCAGCCCCTCCCTTGTCCCTCCCTCCCTCACAAGTTTAAACACCACGTTTCTTGAATGTAATCCACCACCCCCTGTTTAAGGATTTCCTTCCCTAATGGGGTAAGGTGAAGCCTGCCCTTAGCATACAGTCCCTTATCCTCCCAAACCCCCTCCCAGTTACCTAACACCCCCATCACCCTTTCTTTCCCTCACTTTCTGAGCCAGTCATTTACCTCTGTGAGCTTCCTTTTGTTTTCCACTTAGGCCCTAGGTACCAGCAATATTTCTCGAAAAGAAAGTGTTGCATCCATTGTCACGACAGATCCTAGCAAGTTCTCAGAACCTTGCTCGGATTTCCAAGACACTGTGCCCCTCTATATCGTTAGGCCCCAAGTGCACCAGCAAATCTGGCTTTCCTCCACAATCCCTTACCAGCTCGTACACCATGAACTTAGCTCTGTGCACAGTCAGCCCAGAGATACCCACTACCTTCACCTGGTTCTGGCATCCCACCCCCTGCCCCCCCATTGGATACCCTTTATCATTGAGTCACCCAGCAACAGAACCTTAACACCTCCATCCTCCTTATGGTCACTTCCACTACCTCTCTGCGCTCTCAACCCCTCCTTCCCCTTTATCCAAACTCCCAATGTCGTGGGAGTCTTTCTGCCCTATTATGAGAGACCCCTTTGCTACCCTCCCCTTTTTGTCGCCCTTAACATTTTGTCCACTTGGCTCAGATCCCCCCTGTATAAGTGTCCCCTTAAACACACTCATTTATGGGCCATTTATCCTGGCCTTGATCATATCCCCTTCCCCCACACAGTCATCCTCACCCCTCATAATGGTACCCCTATCTCCAGAGGCCCCCTGTGGCACACATTCATCTAGCACTGTCCCCATCCTTGGGACAGGCCCCCCTCCTGAGGGGGGTCCCTCCCCCAACCCTTGTCTTCAAGGTTCTCTCCAGTCCTGCTTTTCTCCCTCGTTTCTGCTATATATTGCATCTCCCCTCTCTGCTTCTCATTGAGGTTTCCCCTTCTCCCCTTGGGACTATCTCTATCCTTTCCTTTTCTGACTTGTGATGCCCTATGGGAATCCAACTCCCTCCCCATGGCCATTGTCCCAGTTTCCTAATTTCCGCTAACCCCTTCCTCCCCCACTAGATTACTAAGCAGCTCAAATTTATCATACACTGTATGCCAGTGTCCCTTACCTGTCCTGAGTGTCCCCTGATTGGCCCTTTAAGCCACCCCTGTTTCTCCCCTCTTGCCCTATCCATCTTCGGTGCTCCCTTCCCATTGTCTGCTCTTCTAGTCTCTCCCTCATCAGCCTCTCCTGACTCTTCCCCCTCCACTCTCTTTATTTTCTGAGTGTTCGCCCCATAAGTTTTCCCCTTTGCCTCAACATCCCTATCCAGGGGTCCTCTAGCCCTAATATCCCCCCCTTACTAGTTATAATGTGTCCTATTCTTGAGTCTGGGCCTTGCCCCCACCTCCCCTCATCTCCACCCCTCTGCCACCCATACCCCCACCCCTTATCTCTGGTCTCCCCCCCCTACTCCTTAACCAACAAACTTCAATCCTAATCTGAGATAGCTGCCCACAAAGTGAGCAGCCTCCCTCTCTCCAGGCCCACTTTAGAATTATTGCCACCCCACAGCCTGTGCATCCTACAACCCTTCCGAAGATGCCTGCCGTCGTGGAAATTGGCCACCCCTTTTGTCCTTCTATATTCCTTATAGGCACTTCCTCCTTTTCCCATTCCCTTCCCCCTGGATTACTACCCCTCCTTCCCCTCCAAGTGGCCACACTGGAGTATCCTAGGTCAGCCATATTCATTTTGACATACAACCCAGCTCAAGATTGTCACTTAAACTCTGTCTGAGGATACAGGATAAACAGGCTTTTAAGTGAGACACTTAATCACTAACTGAAGATACAGGCTAGATCAGTCACATTCTCTTCCAATAAACAGCCCTGTTCTGTATAGACACTTAAACTCTAACTGATGGGACAGGGTAAACAAGCTCTAAATAGACTCCAACTCTAACTGAAGAAACAGAATAAACAGTATAATCATATAGTACATGTTAGCTCTGTTTTTCACAACCAGCTGCCTGTAATATCATAGCCCCAGAATAAACAATATAATCATACAGTATATCTTTGCTCTGTTTCACAACCCAGTTGCCTGTAATATCACAGCCCCACCAGTATCTCCACGCTTTTTCCTTACTCGACCCAGACTAATACAGTTCTATGTAGGTAGAAGTCCTGATTCGTTCACTTTCAGTGAACCCCTCCCCTTACCAGCCCACAAAGACTATTTAAAAAGGTGGTGGGGTGGGGGGATGAGAAAATTTCAGTCTGGTCCCTCTCTCGCTCTCCAGTGCTGCTGCAGGCCACCCGTTAAATAGGGCAGCAAGCCTGCAGCATTTTGGCACAGAAAATTACATTTAAAAGTTCCGCTCCAGTCCCTGAGCTCCGATGAGCTCCCTGTCACAGTCCAGTCCCTCTCTTTCGCTCACCTTTTATCCTTTTTTGTCCCCCACCACTGAATTCTGCAGAGGACATTGTGCATAACAATGTAGATCCAAGTTAAGGTGTGAAGTCACCATCAGTATCTTAATGGGAGAAGAGTAAAACTGTTTGGTCTAATCTGATCCAGGATTCTGATGGAGAAATGTGACAGCAGTGTTATTCCAGTTTATGATGTAGAAGAAGCAAAAACAACTGTGTTGTAGGTGTTGCCTTTACTTGACTTAACACAATCATTTTTGAGACTAGCTTTCAGTAATTAAACTCCTTTCATCAGGTAACTCCCTTCACCTGGTAAGTGGCCACTGACATGTTAAAGGGAGCTAAACTCTCAAAAGCTAGTCTCAAAAGCAATTTTTTTAGACCAATATAAAGTATCGCCTGCAATATGTGTTATCTTTTTTCATCTATTCTAATGCAAAGCAGTGTAATTACTTGTATTATGGTCTTGAAGTAGTACAGTTTCTTGATAATATGGTTTTGACACATTGCAGTCATATTTGTAACTGACCAACTTTAGTTGTAAAGTGGTAGAGTTCCTTTGTGAGTGCACCTTATCAGTTCTGCACCCACAGCTATAACCAGCTGAACTAAGTAACTATTTCATTTTGGTTTGTTTGTTGTTAGAGACCTGACGTATTCTGAATCTGCACTACACCTACAATTGTCTGACCTAGGTCACTATGTGGCAAAATTGCTTTATGACTGAGATGCTGCTACTGGTATGTCCAAACCAGATCTCAGTTTTCAGTTTACAGTGCCACACTCTGCATACATATGTAAACAAGAGTAATTATCAGCATAGTGACTGCCTGTGCCTCTCTCCTCCTCTCCAACAATGTGTGTATTCTCTCAGTACATACTATGGAGGTAAAACAATTGTTTCTGCTATGTCATATCTACACTACTTGATAGTATTGTTCTTCAGTCACTGAAACGTTCTCCTGTTATGTTAAGTATTTTGTTTAGTCAGCAGCATTCTTCCAGCTATAAAGGTGGCACAGAAAACAAAAAAGAAAGTGCCAGAACCTTTTGTTCATGAATGAAGTAGGTCTAGTAGGAAGAAAGAAATGGGGATGTGGGGCACTGACAGACACAAAAGACCAAGGATCCCATGCAGACCAATGAAATGATGAGATTCTACTATGGAAGCAGAAATAACTACGTTAGTTCCTGTTGCATACTTCCTCTGCCTTGCTCTCTCTCCTCTTGTTAGCAAAGTATTCCATAGCTCTCACTATGCAGCAACCATAAAAACTGTAGTTATGCTATCCCTCCCTTCATTGGAGGAGAATGACTATAACTTACACTGTCCACTTGGGGCCTATATACTTCTGTCTGGAGCTTTACGCACTCTGCCTGCTGTGTGGAGAAAAGAGTGATTGTGGTCTTAAAGGGGCTCATTATGGCTATAGTTGCTCACTTCTGATAGTAACAGTTGCTATAAGTAAAGTCAAAGTTGATGGCAATTAAGACTGTACCTCTGTCCTTCCAGTTCCAGGTGTCGATCTCAAAGTCCCATCTCCCCTTACCTTGACCCCTTTTTTCCAACCATGATGTGTCTTCAGGGTCTGGGAGTGGCAGGGACCTATTTGGAAAATATTTTTGGTTGAGAGCACATTGGCAGAGAACTGGAGCCTGAAAGGACCTCAGGCATGATCCTGATGACTGGGAGGGCTCCTTCCTGTTTTTCCTGTGGGTGATGACATTGAGAACAGCAAGCAGATGTGTGCATATATTAGCATGCTGGAGCATAGGTCAGCCAGGTGACCCATCCACGAATGCTGTATATCCTCAGCAGTATAACCACCTATGGATACACAGTTGGCAGTAGAGTATCAGTGGCTGGTACCACCCTCAGGGAAGGGGAGCATCCTCTGTATGTTAATACTACTGCTGAGATCACTATTACAGTTGTAAGAGCAGTCTCACATACATTCTTAGTGTATGAGAACCACAAACTGGAGGACAGTGATTCTGATACCCTTAGGATGTAAGGGAGACTACTCTTATTGTAAGAGTAGTCTCAGAAGCCATATTAAATAAGTATTGGTCAAGATTGATAATATATACATATATATACAGTCTTCCAGCAGATGTGGTGGTGGTAAAAACAATGGTGGGCTTCAAGCATTCATGGGATAGGCACAAAAGAATCTTCATAGGAAAGTGGAGGGAGAGGTAGCTGGAGATCAGGTAGGGTCTGTGGAGACAGTATAGGCAGGGAAAAATAGGCAGACTATGTGGGTTATGTAGTCCTTATCTGTCAACAAATTCAGTTTTTATACTACAATTTTAAAATCTTTTTCTAGATGTGTCTATTTCTGGGGCAGTTGCACATGAGACACTTTTGACAGAATAAGAATTTCTTGCATTCAGAGGAAAGGGGCACTGAGATTGGTCTGGAGTGCTCCCTTGATTTATAATGGGACATTTAATTCACCAACAACCAGCGCTGTGACACTCTAAGTTTGTGGAGCAAACCTGGGTCTCTGGCACCATGAAGGCCAACTCTGCCACTCGCCGACAGGCCAGCTAAATGTTTTTTAAATCTAGCATAAACTTGAGTTCTTCTTATTTATGCAACAATTCAAATGATTGGAGGATAATCAAGCATTCTTAGCAAACTCTGATTATCCTTCTATATACTCGTATAATGCTCACATTTGTGTGTCATTTAATTTATGATTTTGTTGGTGTGTTTCCTTCTTTTTGGCATCCTTTTTGATGAAACGTGATACTTTCTGTCATTTTATTGTGACTTATTGTATTTGATTGTTAGTTGCCATTAGTGGCCATGCCAGAAGGGTACCTTAAAAACAATCAAATAGCAATTGATCTGAGAGGTGACAAGCTGCCCTAAACAGATGCAAGATCCCACAGGAAATGAGATGAGTATCAGCTAGGCTGTACTGGGCAAATAAACTGCTTGTAAAGCACACTGAGATGGAGCACTAGATGAATGTAAATTCTATACACTTCTTTAGTCCAGAAACTACTAGTTAGTTAATCAAAATACCAATGGTACTGTGATGTGTTAAAGCTCAGAGGCTAAAAATGAACTACATATAAAACAGAGTTGGTTACCGCCAACAAAGATTTATTTTTCAGTGGAGCCATTTCTTGTTTATAGTTGTGTTGTATAGGTTTGTCCCAGAAACATATTTATTGTACTGCTGTGTGTAATGTGTTTATCATAGGAACCAACCTGTTGCTTATGATTGTGAGGAAAGGGTTTGATCTGGGAACCCGACCGATCTTTGCCCGAAACTGTTCTTTTTTTTTCTCCTTCCAAGTTCAACAGAAAGGTGATGTGAAATGCCAGAGTGATGTGCTCTGATCTCCACGAGGAGGCCAGGAGCTGAGCTCTTAAATTTCGCACTAGCTGTAAGAGTCACATCTGACCACAGACAGGAGTCAGGACCTTGCAGAGCTCACTGTAGTATTTGAGGCACTAAGAAACAAAAGCCTACACCAGTGTTACATTCAAGAAATAAGTGCAACACGTCTATTGTAATTGTAAACAGCACACTTAACTAGATCCAATGTCTGGCATTCAAGGTTTGATCTTCAGTCAAGGGATACAGTGCTCCCAAATGTAAGCCCTCTGTAACACAAGTAAGCAAGAACCCATGACATGATATGGGGTTATGGGGATTTCATGCACAGCTGGGTGCATTGTGAGGCATGAGGCTGCAGGCTGTGTGTCCTCATAGCACCCCAGTTGTGCATTAGAACCGCATAACTCTGTACCCTGAAGTGGGTTATTGCACGTATTACATGAGCTATGTCAAAACCACGAGAAAACCAACAAAAAGGGTATTTTCTGCTGATTAAAGCCCCAAAAAGGTACTGTATCCTTCCACTTTGCAAAATAGTCCTAACAAAAAATGCACAGTTCTTTGCTATTAGGCATATAGAAATGTCACACGTACAGTACTAACATAATCTGTGGCATTTTTGTGCATAATATGCTCTCGTACTGTGCCTACAACATTTCATTTGCCCACCCCCCTACACATGCTCATGTGGTTGGACAACACAGGGAGCTCCAATGCTGGCTGTCTCTATGTCACTGTCTGCCTCTGTGCCACTGTCTCTCATTCCTTTCTAAATAGTACAGAGGACAGACAGTGATGCTCCACAGCCCCGCTGCTACCACCTCCCCCCTTTAAGCAGGCTGCTGCTGGCTGTGTCTCTCTAACAGCTCTCTGACAACTGCATGGAAACACTAGCCCCAAGTCACTCCCACCATGCGTGTGTGTTTCTCTCGCTTCTCTCTGGGCAGTTCACACTGGCAGAGACACAAGCACCACTGACTTTCCATACCGTCAGTGACAAGCCTGATAAGAAACACTTAAGGAATGCACTGCTGAGAGATGCACACAGACAATGGTTACCAACCTTCAGCACGCTACTCATATTCTGTGTGTGTGTGTGCCGCTCTCTCCCACTCACCAGCGATCTCTGTCCTGTCGCGGTGTAATGCTTCCTACTGCCGGGTTGGGGGGGTGGATGATGAGGCATGTCCCTCAAAAGTAGAGAGACGCAGAAACAGAGAGAGAGAGAGAGAGAGAGAGAGAGAGCAAGGGCACACAGCAAGACTTGGGAATTACACATCTCAGTGAGCACTAAATAAATGTCTAACATCTGCATTTGTAAGTTGCTTGGAATCCTAAGTGTTCACAGAGTCTAAGGAAGCTATTTTTACACAGTTTGCTGACCGTGAAAGGAACAGTAGAGCATGCAGCAGCTCAGTCTCTCTCTCTCTCTCTCTCTCTCTCTCTCTCTCTCGCTTGCCCATTCACTATAGGATGCCAGCTGATGCTTGTATCAAGAGAGGAGAGAGAGAGAGAGATACACTCAGATATTTATATTCTTGCTTTACATATGTACATTTTGCTGAAGCACATGCTGACCAGGGGAACTGTGTGTTGCCCTGTCTCTCTCTTTCTCTCCCTCTCTCTCCCCCATGTCTCTCTTGCACAGTGTCTAAGTCAGCAAATCTTTCTTATTTACTGTATGCTTGACATACACACACACACACACACACACACACAGGAGACTGCTGCAACATTGGCTCTGAACTACATGAAGCATTCCCCATCTCACTCCAACTACCTGCTGCCCAGTGCGTGCCTCTCTCTCTTATGGTCACTGTTGGGAATAGTCATAAACTCCTTTTGAAAAGTGGCACACACAGACACTGTGAGCAGCTCATCACACTGCTGCAAACATGGCTCACTAAACTGCTTCAGGAGGGGACGAGAGGGCCAACAGAAAAATTAGCTCAAAATTCCACCGCTACGGCCCTCTCACTTCCCCACATTTTCCATGGCTGCCCTTCCCATTCGTCTTTAGCAGGCAGGGAATGAGTGCCTATGGCACTTAAAATGAGCCCCTCCATAGAACCATGCAGCAAGAGGGCTCTTTAATGCATGGACATGCAGAGCTCTACACCAATCGGCTGTCACATTCCTGACAACCCATGTTATAAGCTGAATTATCAAAATAGGTAGCTTTTAAAGATTTATCTTTGTCTCACTTGGGAGTATAGTGCCAGACTCAAAACATGAATCAAGTTTGTAGTGAGCAGCAATAGGTAAATTAATTGAAATAAGAAGGAAGAACAATATGTAGAATTCATAAAGGTACAACACAGATATTACTCAATAAGTGCTTCAACACTACCTGTTCTGTAATGGAATAACCATTACAGAAACAGTTTCCTATTACCTCTGTTGGTGTGTAAAGTGCATTCTACAGTGAACGCTTGCCTGAACCACATTCCCTGGTTGGCATGGTTCATCCTGATGTGTTCCATTTCAGTCTGTTGTGTGTAATGACTATTCCGGTAGCAGTCATTCCCTTCAATGGAGTTGTAGGGAAGCAGAATGAAATGCTACAACATGGAGGAGAGGATTTACGACATCCTGTTGTGTGTGTAAAGTCAGCATGGAAAGGAACAGACTACAACGGTGCCACATAGGTAATGAACATTTCGGTAAAGAAACCTGTGTCTAAAATTGCCTAATTTGTGTTGTTCCAGTAAACGTATACAGTCTAAAGCCTCAAACATAGTACAAAGCATCAGTGGTTGCAAACCTATGGTGGTGGTAGTGGTGGGGGGGGAGCTGAATAGAAAATGCATCAACTGGTGCTACATAGATTCGTAGATGCTGTTGGCAGATAAGGACCTCTTGGCCCACCCAGTCATCCCTAAATTCCCCACCAATAGTGCTACCTGAGTCCCTACTGAAGCTCCAGCATCCACCCACTTTTTTACCCAAGATGCCCCGTGCCTATCCCATGCACTCTTAAATCCAGTGATCGTCTTAGCCCCCATCCCTTCTGCTGGAAGGCTGTTTCAGTCATCCACCACCCTCTCCATGAAGAAGTATTTCCTCAGGTTACCACTGATCCTACCCCCCAACATTATATTGTGACCCTTTGTCTTAGAGCACTTTTTTTCTTTGGAAAATGTTCCCTTCCTGTACCTTGTTAATTTCTGTGAAGTATTTGAATGTCTCTAACATATCCCCCCACTTCCTCCTGTCTTCCAGGGAGTACAAGTTCAATTCTCTAAGCCTTTCGATGCAGGCCCTGTACCATTTTGGTCGATTTCCTCTGCACTGTCTCTATCATGTATATGTCGTCTCAAAGATGGTGTTTCCAGAACTGCACACAGTACTCAAGATGTGGCTTCACCAATGAAGTATGCAGGGGAAGTATTTCCTCCTGCCTTCTGCTGGCGATACCCCTCCTGATACACCACAGCGTTCAATTAGCCTTTCCCACTACCTTCTCACACTGCTTTGCTTCCTTCAGGTCATCAATAATAACTCCCATTTATCTTTCCTGCTTTGTGACAGTTAGTACCTCCCTCACCAAGTTTGTGTGTCATCCCTTGGATATTGTGCCCCAGGTGCATGACTTTGCACTTCTTTGCATTAAATCGTAACTGCCACCTTCATGACCACTCTTCTAACTTTTCCAGGTCCTCCCTCACCCTTTCCACCCCCCCCACATGTGTCCACCCTGTTGCAGATCTTTGTGTCATCCGCGAACAGGCATACCTTCCCTCCTGGTCCTACTGCGATGTCACTAACATAGATATTGAAGAGGACTGGGCCCAACACTGACCCCTGTGGCATCCCACTAGTCACCCTCCTCTCCCCTGATTGTACCCCATTTACCACCACTCTTTGGCTCCTATGCCTAAGCCAGTTCTCCAGCCATTTTAGTTTTAGTCTCCATACCCATGCTACTCAGTTTTCTTACCAACCTCTTATGCATGCCAGTGTCAAAAGGGAGGCAGTATAGCGCAGTGGTTTAAGGCTCTGAGCTGTAAATCTGGAGACCTGGGTTTGAATCCCACAGCCTACACTTGCGTATACTGTGTGACCCTGAGCAAGTCACTTAACTTCCCTGTGCTCCCAGGTTGCACCTGTAAACAAGCTTTCAGCTTAGTGTGCCACTCCTGGTTAAATAATTGGAAGAAAAAAAAAGCCTTGCTGAAATCCAGATATGCCATGTACACCATTGTGTCCTGGTCCACTACCCTGGTTACTCAGTCAAAGAACTCAACTAGGTTGGTCTGGCAGGACCTCCCCCCTGTGAACCCATGTTGTCTCTAGTCCTGCAATCCACTGGTCTCAAGGTATTCTGCTTTTCTTTAGTTTAGGAATGATTCCATTACCTTGCCCACTACCGATGCCAGTCTGACTGGCCTGTAATTCCCTGGCTCCTCCCTACTACCCCCTTTGTGATGTGGAACAATGTCAGCCCTCCTCCAGTCTCCCAGTACCTCTCCAGTTTCCAGAGACAGTTTAAACAGGGCTGCCAGGGGTGCAGCCAACTTCTTTCTGAGCTCCCACAGTAGCCTGGGGTACGCTGTATCTGGGCTCATGGCCTTGTCCACTCTTAAGTTGGACAATTCCCTTAGGACCCTGTCCACTGTGAAGGGGCTAGCGTCTACTTCCCTAATTTTTATGCCCCTGTTTTGTGTTACCGGCCTGTTTCGTACCCCCTCCTCTGTGAATACCAAACAAAAGTACTTGTTCAGTATGTCCATTTTTAGGCAGTCCTCCTCGACAGAGGCCCCCCACTAGTCCGATTATACCTCCTCTGGCCTTCCTTTTTCACTAATGTACAGAAAACATTTTTATCCCCCAAACTGACTTGGCTGTCCTTTCCTCTGTTACTGCTTTTGCCCTCTAATTTCCTTCCCTGCCTCTGTTTGCTTCTCCTGGTAACTTCTCCTAGCCTTCTCCTTCTGTTTTTTTCTTTGAACTGTCTTAAGGCTATTTTCTTTGCCTTTACCCTTTCCGCCACCTCTCTAGTTAAACATAGTGGCCTTTTTCTTCTTTTGCCCCTACTGACCTGTCTGACACAAAGGCTTGTAGCTGTTTCAGTTTCCCTTCTTATTGCAATCCATTGTTCCTCTACACCTCCTAGTTCCTGTATCCCTAGGGGCCAGGACAACCCTGAGGCATACCACTATTTTCTTGAAATCGTCCCTCCTGAAGTCAGTGACCCTCATCCTCATGTGGTTCAACTCTAATCAGTTTTTATATTAAACCACAGCGAACAACGGTCACAGGTCCCCAGGTGGCCTGCTACAGTGACAATGGCCACACTGTCCCCATTGGTCAGCACCAGGTCCAGCATCACCCCCTCATGAGTGGGTTTCATTACCAGTTGTTTGAGTAACGCCCCCTGCAGGGAGTCCAGGTTGTGCCTGCTCATAGTTGTTGCCACAGTCGAGAGTCTCCAAACATTGTCTGGAAGACTGAAATCTCCGATTAGCAGTAACTCTCCCTTTTGAGCCATCCTTTGGATCGCTACCATTAACTCCCTATCTACTTCCTCCCTGTGCTGGAGGTCTGTAAATCACCCCTACATAAAACACAGCCCCTTTCCTTTTCTCGAGGGTGATCCACAGTATCTCTTGTCCCCCTGTTCTCCCTGTATTTAAATAGCCTTTATATGGTCCCATACATAAAGCGCTATCCCTTCTCTTTCTTAACTACTCTGTCCCTTCTGAATAGACTATATCCTGGAATGATCATTTCCCAGTCCTGCTTTTCTGTGCACCATATCTTCATTATGGTTGCTATATCCAGGTTCTCTCCTGTCATGGTGGCCTCTAGGTTAGCAATCTTACTGCTCAGACTGCAAGTGTTCACACACATGGCCCTCCACATGCTCCTCCTTTCCCCTCCTTCCTCCCTTCTACTGTTCCCTGCCTCCATTTGCAGGGGAGTGCCAGCTATGTTTCCACCTCCTTTACGTCCTCCTTGATCTCCCTAGACTCATACTCCCCCTCTTTCAGTTTAAATGCAGGACCTCATCCATGTATCCCCTTAGCCTTTCTCTAAGCATCCTAGACCACACCTCATTAATGTGTAGCCTATTTTTTGAGTACAATCCCTCATCCACCCATGTGTCCCCCCATTCCCCAATACTTTTAAAACCCTCCACCTTTCACCAGTTCTTTAACCACTTGTTGAACTCCTCTATCCCCCTGTTCCTGTTCGTACTGGCGCTGTGAACCGACAGTACCTTGGAGAATGTCAGTGAGCTCACTAACTCCCTGCAGCACCTCGCTAGCTCTATAAACCTCTGTTTTACTACCCCACCTTGTTTCCTGCCAGGTCATTCATCCCTAAGTGAATGACCAAGAGAGGTTCCTCCCAACTTCATTTATTGCTTCCCTGATCTTAAGCCCTGCCCTCCCTGCTTCCATCTGTGGCAAACATTCATTCTACTGACCATGTCACTATGCAGACCACACCATGGCCAGGCCATGGACATGAAAATGTAAAATTACTCTTCCTGAAATACACAGGGCCATATTTTCCGACTGTGGTGCATGGCTTGCACCCAGCTCTGCACCACAGCACTTATGTTCTGGCAGTGCACCAAACCCTTCACCGCAGTTGTGCCTGATTTTACAATCTTGGGTACAGTTGTGACAGTTTTCATGAATTATTGCAGCTTGAGGCAAATATCCGGCACAAGCTTTGTAAAAATGGCCACCAGGACTTCTGTATGTTAGACCATAAAAAGCTGGTTTAACTTGCGACAATTGCTGTACGGCATAGAAAATCCCATTAGATCGCTGAAAGCTCCATGCATCGTATCTAAGGCTTTTGTAAATCCTGCTCACAGTCTTTTCTCCTACTAACATACACAAGCATAAGATGAAAAGTGCCAGAGTGTGGAGGCAAGCTGCAGCACTCTGACCCACATGCAGGTGTCTGATCTGGTTGAGTGCACTGCAGTACACCACCACCTCTGTGTTGCTTTAAATTGTGTTGTGTAGTCCACCACACAACACCACTTGAGGCAACAGAGTTGCAACACTCCTTCTATACCTTCGGTAACATGAATGGGGTGGAATTTGGCAACTGAAAATATAGTTCTTAAGCACAACTGAAACCTTTAATTCTAGGGTCATACTTTATGAATAATTCTTTTCTAATTTCTAATAACTCATTTTTTTCCACAAGCTGAACCCCATACAGGAAGGGCTGCTACTATTTCTTTAGAGTACTGTAAGTACAGAAACATATACATTTGAACTCTTTTTCTTGTTGTAGTCAATAAAATGTGATGGAGTAATTTGGTTATTGATAAGAAAGAACAATATGTAGACTACATAAATGATACAGGAAGGCAGATACTGTTTATTTTGTGTAGTTTCTGTAAACAGACATAAAGTACAATCAAATGCATCAAACCCAGTACAAAAAAGCGTCATGGATCATTTCGGTGTGGGGTAGGGGGTGTGCTGACTAGAAAATTCCTCAAAGTGGTATTACATTCTGCTTGCCTTGTCACCATTTATCAAAATAATATTCTTTAAAACCTACACAAAAGACTACTGCAAAATGCACTGTAAGCTATAGTATCACCTGCTGCTTACAAAGTCCCTCTCCCTTTTTAAAATAGGCTACAGCTTAACAATGAAAAATGTATAATTTCCATATTGCTTGAATGCAAAATCTTAACATAGCATCTGTGTGGCTGTTGTATATGGGTGCTGTTAGCTTCATAATCTGTTACACCCTGCAGTAGTTATGCAACCAGAAGTTCCGGGTCTAACAGGATCTAACCTTTGGCCATTTTAATGTGCTGCAGTTAGATCACCTTATGTAAGTATCTCTTAAGATGAAGCATATTTTCACACCTTTCAAACTGTTCACTACTGGAATATCAGGATATGAAGTTAAAAAATCCCATAATCATTTGAAATGCCATTGTAAGCACATAGTCTGTCATATAAATCAGCCTTCTTTAAATGACATTGATGATTCATTGGAAAATGTGTGTGGTCATCTCATTTACGTTAATTTATTTTTACCAGTTTACACAGAAAACTTGGCTTATAGCAATACTGTGTCTGAGATATACCATAGTATAGTTATCTGATAAATACAAGAAACATAGAAACATAGAATTTGGCAGAAAAGGAGGACTTGGCCCAAACACTCTGTCCAGTTGTTCCCTGCCTAATCTGTCTCTGCAGACCCTAACTGATCTTCGGTGACCCTACCTCCTTCCTGCCTATTTATTAATATTCCCTTATATCTATTCCATGCATGCTTGAAGACCCCCTACCCCCCCCCATTTTCACTTCCACCACTTCTGCTAGCAGCCTCTTCCAGGTGTCTACCACTCTTTCAGTGAAGTAGTACTTAATCACATCCCTCCTAAACTTCTCCACCTCCAGCTTCATCACATGCTGCCTGGTCCTGATGCTCTTTCTCATTTGAATGAGACCCTCCTCCTGCACCCTGCTCACTGCTGTGAGGTACATATAGGTTTCTATCATATCCCTCTTGCTCTCCTCTCTTCCAGGGTGTACTTGTTGAAATACCTCAGTCTCTCCATGTGGAGCTTCTCATGCAATTCCTGCACCATTTTAGTTGTCCTCCTCTGACTGCCTCCATCCAGTCTACGTACTTGCTAAGGTGCAGCGTCCAGAACTAGAAACAGTACTCTAGATGAGGACTCACCAGCAAGCAATAAAGTGGCAACACCACCTCCCTCCCCCTGCTGGAGAAACCCCTCCCAATGCACCCCAGCATCCCACTATCTCTACCCACAGCTTTGCCACACTGCCATGCCCCTTTGAGGTCATCTGTTAAGATAAACCCAAAGTCTCATTCTTGTTTAGTGACTGACAGTACCTCCCCCCCCCGTCCTATACTCTGTTCCTGGGTTCCTCTGCCCTAGATGCATGACAGTGCACTTTTTGGCATTGAACCACAGCTGTCATGCTGTTGACCACTCCTCAAGTTTCTCAAGGTCCTTGCACATTCTCTCTACCCCCTCCTGAGTGTTCACCCTATGGCAAATCTTGGTAGCATCTGCAAAAAGGCATACCTCCCCTTCCTGTTCTTCTACAGTGTCACTTATGAAGATAATGAGAAGGACCTGTTACATTACTGAGCCCTGCAGCACCCCGCTGGCCTATGATGCATTCATAAGGTAGAAAAAATGGGCATACTGGATGGGCCTTATGGTCCTTATCTGCCGACAATTTCTATGTTTCTATTAGTATGCCATGAACCATCACCCTCTGTCTCCTATCAGTTAACCAGTTTCTAACCAGATTGACAACTTTAGACCCACCCCTAGGTTGCTCAATTTCTTTATCAGTCTCCCCTGTACAGTACATCGTCGAAGACCTTGCTAAAGTCCAGATAGGCTATATCCACTGCCCTCCCTTGATCTATTTCCCTGGTCATCCAGTCAAAGAAATCAATAAGACTTGTCTGACATGACCACTCCCTGTGCATCTATGCTGACTGTGGCCATGCAGCCCACTGGACTCAAAATACTCTACCAGCCTTTCCTTAAGTACGGTTTCCATTAATTTCCCAACCACTGAAGTGAGACTGACTGGCTCATAGTTGTTAGCCTCCTCGCGCTGCAGCTGTTTTGTAGAAGGACCACATCTGCTCTTCTCCAGTCCTCCAGAACCATGCCTGTTTCATGTGAAATTTTGAATAATCCCACCAGTGGGGCAGCTAGCACCTCCTGAGTTCCTTTAGTACTCTTGGGTGTATCTGTACAGTCCCATTGCCTTGCCTATCTTAAGCACAGCATGTTATTTTAGGACTCTTCTCTGAAAATGGACTTGTGTTTCCCTCATTCTCTCCTTTGGTCCTATTACTTCCGGCAGTCCATCCCCTCCACCCTGCACTGTGAAGACTAAGCAGAAGTACCTGTTCAGGATGTCTGATTTTTCTTGATCCTGTTCTGCGCAGTCTCTGTCTGATGCTCTCCTAGTCCTCATTATCCCTCCCCTTGCTTTCCTCTTCTACTTCATGTGTCTGGAGAAAGTCTTATCCCCTTTAACTACTTGTTTGGCTATCTTTTCTTCTGTCTGCACCTTTACTTCCCTTACTGCCTCTCCTGCTTCTCTGTTCTTTACTAGGTATACCTCCCTGCCCTCCTTCCTCTGCATTTCCTTATACCTCCTAAATCCTACCCTTTTTTCCTTCACCACTGTGGCCACTTCCCTGGAGAACCATAAGTGTCTCTTTTTGCTTCTGCTTTTTCTTACTTCCTTCACACAGTGGCTGGTTGCTTTAATGATTTCCTCCTTTACTGTTCCCCAATATGCCTCTAACCCTCACTACTAATCCTTCCCTATGAGGCAATTTCTGAGGCAGACTCCCATTTCTTTAAAATATGTCCTCTTTAAGTCCATGACCCTCATCATTGTGTGGTTTTCCTCTGCTCCTGACTTGATGTTAAACCACACTGTACTGTGATCGCTGGTACTGATGGGACTGCCCACTGTGACATCTGCAATAAACCAGGTCCAGCACTTCCCCCTCCCTAGTGGGTTCTTCGAATAGCTGCCTGAGAGAAGTCCCATGTAGGGAGGGAATCAAGGATGGCCCTGTGTCTTGTCAAAGCAGCTGTTGGAAGGCTCCACCCTGCATCTGGCACACAGAAGTCACCAACTAGAAGTACCTCCTCCTTACTTGCCATTCTGAGATAGCTTCCGCATGTGCCTTATCTAACTCCTCTCCTAGTACTGGAGGTATGTACACTACCCCGGTACAGATAACAGCCCCAGAACCTGTCTCCAGGATGACTCACAACACCTCCAGCCCTTTCTTTTCCCCTGGGTGACCCTGTATTGCCATGGCCATGATTTACTTCCTCACTTATAGTGCAACACCATCCTCCCCTCCTCCCTGCCTTGTCTCATTCCTCCAGTTAAACTGTTTAATGCTTACCAACAAAAACTGCCTTTTTGTGCTGTTGCTGTGCTAAGCACCATCTTCAGATGTATCCAGAACTGATAGCTAGTGACTATGGCAGCTTTTTTCCCTTTCTTGGACAGCATCAGTGTAATAAAATATCAAGTGATATCAAATTATTTTTCCATGTAGTAATGTTATCCAACACTACACCATGTTTAAAATCAACATCTCTTTGACAATATGAAATTAACTAAAATGACTGCCATACAGAAATGAAGCAGCAAGCCAATTTAAGGAAAGGGAAAGGGGAAAATTGTTTCATCAGGAAAGGCACACTAAAACAGAGTTTGTTTCCAGGTGTGATCTGGGAGCACAAGGAAGTTTAGTGACTTGCTTAGAGTTACACAGTATGCAAGTGGGAGCTGATCAGGATTCAAACCCAGGTCTCCAGGTTTGCAGCTCAGTGCCCTAAACCACTATGCTATACTGCCTCCTTTAAATTTAAATCTAAGAATGCAAATTCCAGACTGGATTATGAAAACATAATTGCTTTTGTGTTGGGACCTGAGTGCAGAGGTGAAGTTGCAGGACTACACATGGGACCTCAGTTTCTTTACACCTGTAAGTGGGGCTATTGAGAACACTTATGTTCCTATTTAGTGACTCAGAATTATTAATATGAAAAACATTAATCAGATTACAATATTTCTAGTGGTACTTACAAATAATCCTTAAACTGTATCGTTCATCCATGTTTGTAGGATGCCATTTTAGCATATACAAACATAAAAGTTCACCCCCCCCCTCGAATGTTTGTTTGGTAGAGATGATACCTTTGTTATGCTAATAGGTAGTTACGGTATAGATGAAATACAAAATGGTATATACCCCAATGATGCCAAGCAGCACTGGAATTCATGCAACTCACCACAAAAGAATTAGGCCAATTCCACATTACGCAGGTGTGTATGATGTCAAACTGGCATCTCACTTACTCTGTAGATGCTGAAAACAGAAGACACATGCACGTGTTTTGTCTTTGTCAGGGCTCATCTGTGTGCCTCATCTGTATCTCAGCCGGGGTGAAGGGGTACCAGCCCTCTGGTGGTCTTACTGGTTTTGATCATGCTGAGCTCAAAATGGGAACACAGTCTACAAGGCAAAGGAACCTTAGTGCAAAAGCTATAAAGGAAGGGTTGCCCTCAAAGGGCATTAGCTGTATACAGTATGCAAAAGTTAGAGATCCCTGATGAAGATGCATTAGGGTCTCAATATCTTGTATACCACAACTGTCAGTAAGCCAAAACATGATATCTCATCTCCAAAAAAACAAAACATAAATGCAAACACACACACACACACACACACACACACACACACACACACACACACTTTGTATTTGTCATTTCTGAGCTTTCAGAAATCTGATTCTCAGGTCTAGACTGAGCGGACTCATTTGTCTTTCTCAGTTCCCAGCAGTTCTTTCTGACAAACTTAGTGCTGCAACAGAGTGTGCTGTGGGTGGTGGTGATACGTACACAGCATCCCTATAAAAGTTAAACTCTCCTGGTGTCCTGTCATCCTATAACTGACGCAGGGTCTGAATGTTACATTACAAAGGTAGAAGGATGTTCCTCAGAACCGCAGTGTTGCTACCTGTTGTTAAATGTAGCTGCAAATGTTGTTGCCAGCATGTCCTTGAGCTCAGTAGGAAATGTAAGTGGGCAGGACAACCACAGTCTCAGATTTTTCTGCAAAAGTAAAACAAAAATGCTCTACTGGCTACAGCTATTAAATATACTCCCCACATAATATTCAGCTCTGTTGGAAATGTCTTTGTACAAAATGAGAAAATTGTATATTAACCCAGTCCTACAGCTTAAAGTCATTTTTCTGGTTCAAGGCAATTCTTTAGGTCGTAACTTGTTATGCATTTGTATCTTGGTAAGGAACTGGGATGTACAGTCTTGCTGTGCACTACATATAACATGCACTGCCATCTAGAGGTGACAGCTAGGAATAGCACAGTCCTACAGAGCTGAGTAATAGCAGCATCAGTGCTCTTTATTTTTGAGACACTAACAGTAATGAAAAGTTCAAGAGAGCAGCCTAATCTCCTAGCTTTGGAGAATGTCTCTGTAGCTGAATGATTACTACTATTGCATCGAGAGTCAGCATCTCTAGCATGATTTCTGGTAAGGGCTGGAGGAGCACCTACCCTAGCAGAGGGGTCTGGCATACCAAGTTTAGAATGCTGCTCATCCGGATGAAGCACTCTTATCAAAGTTTCTGTCAGCGATTTGTTGCAGAATACTACAGGAATACACAAAACCAAGTGAGAGATACTCTAATTTGACATGCAGGAAAGTGCATCATCTTTATCACAGAGTGCTTTATCCTGGTGGGCGGCACTGTATAGTCACATTAATGAAAATCAACTTGCCAAAAGGCTGTCTTACCTGTGTTAATGTCTCTATCAGTTCCTAACCTATAATGTCACAGTGCATTTGGAGCTTTCCTTTTGTGGCAGTTCCAGTCTGTTGTGAAATGAAAATGGATTTAAATTGTATTTTATATAAAACCTCAAGCAAAAATCATTTTAATTGCAGTAAGACACGTGAGGGCTTGACGTTATGAGGGGCTATCACTGTACCTATGATAAATATAATACTCAGGTTTTCCATGTGTCTTAATAGTCCATGTGTGGCAATAGCTCAATGTACTGTTGCACCACATTCTTCGTGTTTTGTTGCTTTACGTATTATTTCCATTCATCTACCCCACCCAGCCTTAGCCACCAGATCTCCCCAATATACCTGCTAGGGAAGTAAACAAACAATTACCCCTACTGTTAATTCCAGTGCCACTTCTTTGACAGGTGTCAGAGTAGCCTGTCTTTAACAAAACTGATTTTAAATGTCCACTCCCTAAATCAGTCTTCTTAAGAGAGTTTGAACTTTTACAAAAACAATTTATTATTGGCAGTTTTATTAAGAGTAGAACAAAATGGCTTATGGAATATTTACACATTGCTGCAGGCCCTTTTCTCATTCATGAGTTGTTTTTTTTTAACTCAGTGTACGTTATTGATTTAAAATTGGCATAAATAAACATTATATATGGCACGCGTATTTGGAGTATTAAAACTATAGCACAATTATGGAACAGTACAAACCAAGTACAATAACCAGAAACCTAAACAAGCAACATGAATACCTAAAAAGGCAGAAAACAAATATTGAACTGCTATACGAGTTGATTAATACCAGTCCTGTACCCAGTTCCTATATAGTGACTGTAATAAATTGGAAATAATGAGAGGGGAAAAAATGCAGAATTATTAGAGCTCTTACAGTTATTGCAGTCTACTTTATTTGTGGCCTCATCAGGCTTTTCCCACATTTATATCCTGTGGCAGATCAAGAAGAACCTGCAATCTTTCCCATCTGGAAGTAAAAAGTGTATGTCTGTGGACTACTAGCCAGCATCTTTTCCATCCTCAGTGCCTCAAGAATGGCTGGTAACCACTCCTTATTATTAGTAATCTGGTCATCCAGCCAGTGTCTAGCTATTATCCTTCTGGCATTGGCTGCAACCAGAGCTATTTGTTATCTTTGCTGTTCCAAAAGTTTTTATAGGGCTGGACCCAGCAAGCATGTCACAGGTTCAAATGCAAATGCATCTTGAAGGCCTTGTAAACTATGTAGCCTATTTTTTATTTCACCCCACATCGGTATGGTTTTCAGGCAATCCCAAAATATCTGTTTGAGTGTGCCCCCATGGGTTTTACACTTATTACAGAGTCTCAGATCTAGAAACTATTTACACAGACAATACAGTCATGAAAGGCTTTGTACCTCAACTCTGTAGAGTTCATTTAGTGGGTCGAAGTGGCTAGTCTCCCTTGCCATCTCAAGGGAGGTGAAAACCTGGGATTAGTTTTGGGAAGGTCAGCTTCTGCTGCCTCTTTTGAGTTAACTCTGCTGTGCCTTTAACTGTGGTAACTAGAATTTGAACCAGGAAAAGCATTCAGAACTAAATCTGTGCTCTGTGTAGTGCTCTATTGCTATCATTATAAATGATTTGTTATCACAGACTGCAGCTGATACATCCCCACAAATGAAGTATTTGTGACTATTCCAGGAAAGTGATTTTTTTCTCTAGTTTTAACCTGTAAGAAGAGATTTTTTCTTGAAGCTGAGACATTTCATAATTGTCACCCTTGGTTTGCCATTAGGTGAAAGAAGAGGCTTTAGGCAGCTGTGTGCCCTCTCAGAGGAGTAACACTCTGCATGGGGGGGACCAGCCACCTCTAGCAATAGAGACTGCATAAACACCATCATGTCCTTCCCTTTGGCTTTCTTGGAGACCCATACAAAGACTAGATTGTTCTTCCTGCTTCATCCCTCCAGGTCTTAGATTCGTTCTTCAGCTAGTTGATTTTTTCCCAAAGCTCCTTCAGTTCTTTTTGCTGTCTCTGCTTAGTGTCTAAGTGGGAACTGACCCTCACTTTTTCATCTCTGAGCTGCTGGTTGAACTGTTTTAAAGCTGGATTGAATAATCTGAGGTCCCCTGTGACTTCTAGAAATGTTCAGCTGGATTCTCAAAGGGTTACGCCTGACATAAAGTGACTTGAACCCCCAAAAATGGTGCAAGTAGCACATTATGCCATGGGTTGTGACTTTTGGAATTCTGCAAAGCAGCCTATGACATGTCATAGGCTGCTTGCTCCAAATTGGACTTACGCCACCAGTTACACCATAAACCCCTGCAAAATGGCACAAAGGGTTTTACGGCAGCAGTTGTGCCGTATTCTAGATGGGCAGCTGGCAGATCCCCAGATTTGCCATGCTGGAGCAACCCCCAGAGGACATCCGTCAAAGTGCAGTTACACCAGCTATTAGCTGGTGTAAGTGTACTTTGCATCCACCGGGGATTGTGCCAGTGTGCTGCCAGGCTATCCACCAGGTCATGTAGCCCCCCCATGCCCAGATCCCCATTAAGAAAATGCCCAGCAGGGCTATCAGCAGCCCCCCAGCCCTGTACCCACAAGATGGTGATAAGCAGCCCCCCTCAGCACTGATCCCTGCAGTATCTATAGTCCCACTCACAGCCCTGATCCCCTGTAATGGTAAGAGCCCCCCCTCAGAGCCCTAATCTCCCATGATATTTATATGCCCTCACAGCCCCGATCCCCCCATGATATTTATAGTCCCCTCTCAGCCCCAGTCCCCATGTTGTTTATAGCCCCTCACTGCCCTGATCCCCATGATATTTATAGCCCCCCTCAGCCCCGATCCCCATGATATGTACAGCCCCTCTGCCCCAATCTAACATGGTATGTATAGGCCCTCTCCACCCCAATCCCTGTAATACTAATGAAATCCTTCCTCCCAGGCTTGAGCCAGATGCCGCAACCTGTGTGGTTAATATGTCAGTCATAATGTTAAATATAAATAAAATTATACATCCCTTAGTCAATATCCCTGGTAGTCTAGTACCCCCCCACACCTGGCAGTGACAGAACACCCCACTCCCCCCACCTGTACCCAGCCGGTGACTGGCACAGCCCACCTCTCACCACCATGGCCAGCTACTGACTGCACTCTGTATGAGTGCATACTACTGTAAATTGTACACGCTCAGTGAATGAGCTGTCATTCATTGAGTGCATACTATTTACAGTAGTACACTCATACAGAGCTCGGTCGGTGGCCAGTTTGTGTGGAGTGAGTGGGCTGTGCCAGTTACCAACTGGTATGGATCGAGGGGGCTGGAGGTCTGGCAGTGTTGGGTGGTGGGGTGAAGGCCACTAGACTACTGGGAATATTGACTAAGGGATTTGTGGTTTTGTTTATATTTTAACATTTACGACTGACATTTTAACCCTGCAGAGTGCGTGCATTTGGATCGGGGCGGAAGGGAGTTTTCATTAGTATTACGGGGATTGGGGTGGAGAGGGGTGGCTATACATACCACGGGGATAGGGGCTGGGTGGGGGATATACATACCATGCATGGATGGTGCTGGGGAGGGCTTTACATATCATAGGGGATTGGGCCTGTGCAGGGAGGGGCTCTTACCATTATGGGGGATCTGGGCTGTGAGGGGAGGCTATAGATATTGCAGGGGATTGGGGCGGGGGGCACATTCGCCCTTCTTTGTCCAGTGCTGCAGGCTTGCAACAACCTGTTCAGGTACACCCTTCATTTGGCGTACCTGGTTGGAGCAAGTCAGGGTACTTAGCCATGGGGACCCTGCCCATTAAAGAATCAGGCACAGGGTCCTTGGTGCAGTTGGACACCTTGTTTGTCGCAACCTGCGACATGCATAGAGGTGCTTCCAGAATCAGGCCCATTATGTTTATTCATACTAGCAAGGTAAAAAAATATGCCAGTTGCTTGTTAATGCCCTGAGACTCAGGTGAAGAATCCAGTGGAGGTTTGTGCTAGGGCTGCTGAAGTTGTAGCGGAAGTGGGGCATTTCATTGACTTCCATAACTGCTGTTTCTTGATCCCCAGAAATATATCCTTCTACCACCGGGTTGAGGCTCACTTTATCAATGCACTGTGTTTCTCTGTAAAAGAACCTCAGAGCAAATTTTATTTATTTATTTATTTATTTAAAAGTTTTACCAGGAAAGACATACTGAGCAGACTACCACTCGATTCCAGATGCATCCTGGGGGTAGAGGGAACGGGATAGTACATACAAGTAAAATTACAAAAATTATAGAACAGCAAAATTTACATAGGTTACATACAATATGTACAAGGTTTTATAATTACAGAGATAAATAATCTCGAAATAATATGTTCAGGAGGCAAGAAACAAAGAGTGAACAGCATAATAGTAGGCAGAATATGTAGAAAAGGTAGTGACAATCAATATTTGATAGTTAAGCATTTGAGTGGACAACATAGATCGCATTGGGTGGTTGGACATTACATTGTGCACACCAGTTAAGACATGGCCCATGCTAGTGCACATCAAGTTGACATGAGCAGCTTATGGGGACTTACCCTTTTAGAAGGGAGATTTTTTGGCAAGGGAAGGGGGAGAGACGGATGTTAGCCAGCAAAGAGTTCCATAGTTTTGGAAGACGGACTTTAAAAGCCGACTGTCCAGCAGAGGTAGTTATATGGGGTTTGTAGTAGACGGGAGTCGAAATTTCTGAGTGAGTATGCTGATGGTTTTTGGGCTGTTAGGGTAGAGGCTAGGTAGGAGGGCAGTAACTGGGTCCAGAATTTGGCTGTGAGTCTGTTGCAATGGTATAGGTACCTATTGACGAGGGAGGGTAGGTTAAGGTGACTGTAGAGGCCGCAGTGGTGAGTGGAGGGAGGACAATCCAGTGCAGAGTGGCAGAAAGAGTTAAAAAGAGAATCCAGTCTAGCCAGGGTGGATTTAGGGGCAGAACTATAAAGTACTTCCCCGTACTTGAAAATAGGGAGGATCATTTTCTGTAGGATCTCTTTGCAGGCAGGCAGAGGGATGCAGCTGTGGTTCCGGTATAGTGCCCCCAGCCTAGGGTGTAGTTTTTTGTGGGTTACTTCGATGTGCATGGAAAAGTCTAGGTGTTGGTCCAGCCAGACCCCTAGGTCTAGAAAGAGGTGCAGACTTCTAGAGGGGTCCCATCAAGTCTTTTGAGAATGGGGAAAGCGGGGAGGTGGGAGAATCTTTGTCTTGTGCCAAAAGTCACGGAGATCGTTTTTTTGGCATTTGGAATAAGTTGATTTCTACGAAACCAGTGCTGGACTTCAGTGAAGTCTTGCTGGATCTTGGATGCAACTTCCAGCGGGGAGTGACCTGAGGTGTACAGGAATGTATCGTCTGCGTACATGTGAATGTCAGCATGCAGGCAGATCGAAGGAAGGTCGTTGAGAAAAATGGAGAATAAGATAGGGCCGAGGACAGAGCCTTGGGGGACACCAATGGAGACAGGGAAGGGGTTTGAGGTGGAGGCACCAATTTTTACTGATTGGGACCTGCCACACAGGTAGGAGTTGAACCAGTGTGTAGCCACACTGGAGAGGCCTGCCTTAGAGAGTTTTGATGGAAGGAGGGTATGTGATACTGTGTCAAACGCCTTGGCTAGGTCGATGAAAATGGCAGATGTGATATGGCTATTATCCATGCCTGTGAGGATGGAATCTGTGAGTCTGAGGAGGGACATGACAGTGGAGTGGGATTTTCTAAAGCCAGACTGGTAAGGGGTGAAGAAAGAGGAGGAGGAGTCAAGGAAGGTGGTGAGTTGTGAGAGGACGAGATGTTTCTGGATTTTGGCTAGAATGGGTAGAAGGGAGATTGGGCAGTAGTTACTGGGGGAGGATGGGTCACCACTTTTCAGGAGGGGGATGACTGTAGCATGCTTCCATTTTGAAGGTATGAAGGCAGAAGTGAAAGAGAGGTTGAAAAGAGACACTATAGGCATGGCGATTGTAGGTGTAGAAAGGTAGAGCATTTTGGCATCCAGGCCTGTGGTGCATCTACCCTTGGAGGGATTTAGGGCAAGCAGGGCTTTGAGCACTTCTGGTGGGGTAACCAGAGTGAAGGAGAAGGCTGGGTGAGGGGTTGGAGTGGGTGGGGATGAGGATGTCGCATTTTGCATTGCAGGTGGGGGGTTGGAGTAGTGAGGGGACCCGCTGCTAGTAAACACTGAGTTGAAAGCCGTGGCTACTGCTAGTGGTTCAGTTATGATAGAGCCTCCCGCATCTAGGGCAGGAGTGGGTGGCTGGGCGAGAGGGGAGAAAAGTGATTTTATAGACCTCCAGAACTTGGCTGGATGGTTTAAATTTTTTTGGAGGGATGATGTGAAGTAGTGAGCTTTAGCCTGGCGGATAAGCCTGGTGCAGGCATTTCTAAGTGTTCGATAGTGAAGGTGACTTATGTGCCTCCCTGATGTCTTATAGGCTTTCCACGCCTGATCTCTGACACGGAGGTGCTCCATGAGGTCAGCAGTGATCCACGGCAGATGAGCTCACCTTACTCTAACCTTTCTGGGTGGAGCATAGTAATCCCAGACGGCAAGAAATTTTGACTTAAAGAAGTCAAAGGCGTGATCCATGGAAGGGGCCCTGGGTATGTAGGACCAATCCAAGTTTGCTAAGTCTTGTAGGAGACCATCGAGGTTAAGGGATTTATAAGATCTAATAAGGAGAGTTTTTGGAGGGAGTGACTTACAGTAGCTTTGAATACTTTACGTATTATATATATATATCATATGGTGATCACTCAGAGAGTCCGGAAGGAGGCCTGAGGTTATAATCCTGTGTGGGTGAGAAGTGAGGGCCAAGTCGAGCAGGGAGTGGTTTTGCATTTTGTGGTCAAGCTGCGTGGGCTCGGTGATGAGTTGAGTCAGATTTAAGCTAGATACATGGTTTCGGAGTTTGGTGCTAGCACTGGTGAGCCAGTTTAAGTTGAAATCACCTAGTATGTGGAGCTCCCCACCCGAGGTGATGGTTTTTAAGGTGTCTAGATGAGCTGCTATAGAATTTAAAGGGGAGTCAGGGGAACAATAGGTCCCTGCTATAAAGATAGGGATGGAGTGGGGTAGAGAGATTTTTATTAGTGAGGAGTCGATGTTGTCTGTGAAGGCAGGTAGCGAGACAGGTGAGAATTGTACCTGGGAAGATACATAAATGGCTGTACCACTGCCTCTCTTTGTGCCAGGGTGGTCCTGACAGGTGATGGAGTATCCAGGAAGAGCCACTTCAACATCCGGGTTGTGTGGTTTCAGCCAGGCCTCGGTGATAATTAGGACATCAAGGCATAGTGTTTGTACTAGGGTTTGTAGTAGGGGCATTTTTTGTAGCAGGCTGCGTATGTTTAGATGGGCTATTTTTAGGCCTCTGGGTAGTTGGCCAGTGGGGGGGGGGGTGTTGGCTAGCGCTGGTGGCAGGTCTGGGATTTAGCTCAATGTCCCCAGCGAGTAGGAGTACTAAAGTAAGTACCAGTTTTAGGTTTGGTAGTATTTTTATTGGCTTGTGGTGGGGTAAGGGAGACTGGGGACGCTGTGTGAAAAAGCCTGATGTGTGTAGTTTCAATATGGTCAGCCCAGTGTGGAAGGATGGGGGGATGAGGAATGGGCCAGGAATCCAGGAACAGTTTGTCCCCAGGGGGGATTGGCCATTTCTGGGCCAAATGCCCTGAGGCATCAGTTATCCCTGAGGATATTGGCCATACAGCCAAGTTTTAAAGGAAACACAATTGCACATACCCCAATAATGCTAAGCATCATGGGAAACATATGCAAACCCCCACAAGAGAATTTGGACTGGCTCTACTTTAAGCAGAATTACATGGTGCCAGAAGGCCTCACAGTGCAATCAGCAAAGGCTAAGAACAGCAGTGTTTCTCTATGTTTGTTTCTAAAAGAGATTTTGACAAAAAGCCATGTTTTAAGCTGGGTCCCGACAAATCCAATCTAAAGCTGTTTTCTCAAGTGGGGTGCACCACATGACTCTCTCCTTCATGAATTTAATTCCATTTACATCACAAGTGATCCTTAGGAACTGATTAAGGGAGGAATTCAAGCTAGGATTTCTCCTCACCTAGATGACCACACTGACCCAGTAAGAAGATGTTATAACCAAATTACCCCACTATGAGAGAACTGAGAAAAAAAATAATTCAAACAGTGGAGGTGGGAGGGAGATTTTTTTTTGCTGTAGGAGCTACTGAGCACTTGAAAAACACAAAAGTGGCCCTCAACTGTGACGAGGAACAAGAAGTAGCCTTACAAATATCATGAACCACTTCTTACTTACATGTACATACTAGCCCCCAAAGCATGGTTTCTGTTAAGGATTGTAATGCCATAGCATTCTGCCAAGTAAGAGTCATAAAGTGCCAACATATCCTAATTTTCTTTCTGATGGACTCCAGTTGAGGGAAGGATCCATCTTGTAACCTTTAGCTAATATGTGAATGGCCAAAAAGAGCAGCAACTTGAACAATAATATGCTGTATCTAACCTACAAACTGATGTTCAAGAAACTAAAATATCTCAAAATACAGAAAGTAGATACTTCACAAGATACAAGCATAGCTCCTGACCAACGTGAACTAATACAGTCTGTTCACTGAACTAGAGACAACTTTTAGAATTCTTCCTTTGCTAAAGACAGATAAACTGTCAGTAAACATATTCAGTCTCTTTTAGGTTCAGTGTCTCAGAAGCTAGGAAGTGAAAGTCGGCCACTGGGAAGTAGGCAATCCTAAAAAAAAAGCAGTATTTCTTCACAGTACCTCAGCAGATGGGTAGGTATATAGGAGAGAAGCACTCATGGACCACCAGACAATGAAGGATAACCATAGTCTTTGAAGAGAAGAGAACTCTAGCAGGATCAAACACTCTGGGCATTCTGAAAGTCTAGCAAAGAGATAGTGTAATGGATCTCATTGGAATGTTATAAATCCATTTTTCATGGTTGGGGTGGAGGTTAAGGTTAGTGGCATACAATTTCAAGAAACTTCAGTGAAGTCCAGTACCAGAAGACCCAACAGACAAAATAGTGCTCTTGCTATTTTAAGAAACAGTACCCAGTACAAATGATCCTCCAGGGATTCTCTAAGTTGGTGAGACTCCACATTCCATGCCACTAGAATACAAACAGTGACATTTTAAACACAGAAACATGGAATGTGATGGGAGAAAAAGATCCACTGTCCCGTCCAGTCTGTCCAAACCTACCTAATACTCCTGTGATGGCCCTCATAATGCCCTCCCTTATCCCCTCCCTAGTTCCACCTCCTCCTGCTGCTTCTATCAGGCCCTTGTACCTGTCCCACCCATGTTTGAATGTACCCACTGTTTTGGCAAAGACCCTTCTTCAGGTAGTCTGTTATACTTGCCCAGCACTCTTTCTGTGCAAAAGTACTTGCAGAAATCCCTTCTGAGCCTTCCCCCAATCAGGTCTGGGGGACTGCCTCCTTGTGTTTGTGTTTTACTTATGGTGAACAATTAATTGCAAGCCAACATGTTGATCCCATGGAAATCTTTGCACGTTTTCAATTATGTCCCCCTCTCTCTTTCTTCTTGTCTCAAGAGTAAATAATAAGGTATTTCAAAAGGGCTATGCAAAATAAGCAAATTCTGATTTTTTGGAATTTTTACAAAATTCCACAAAATTGGAACAACAAATCCACAATGGAATCACAATTTTGGTGAAATGTTGCAACATTTTCTCAGAAATGTAATGCATTTTTTGAGGTTAACCTCCCCATTTTGCTGTCTTTCTTCTGGCACTAGGATGGCGGTCTGTATACCACTTACAGTATATTTTGGTCTGTTTATCATTACACATGGTTAACTGCACCAAAAGGATGTCCAATCCTATGGTTTACCCCAAGTTATTCAACTCTGTCGCTTCTATATCCACCATTATATGTAGTGCCAGTCCCCACCCTTCCCTTTTATTTATTTATTTATTTATTGAATTGTGTTGACTGCGTAGGCCCACTGAGATTAAATGTCCCTTTTTCAGGGGCAACCCAGAATTAATTACATTATCATATAGACAGAACATACTTTAAACACACATTCTTAGTTGAAGATGATGCTAGGTTATTTACATATAGAGCAGAGATACATAGAATCAGTATTACACAGATCTGGAACCAAATACATATGGAAGATATCATGCTCACAGTCAAATGAGATGGACACTTAACAGGAGCTAAGTCAAGTGCTGAACAGAGGCAAAAGAACACTTTTTTGTGGGGAAGAGGGATGTTGTCTTTCCCTCCTGAATAATGCATATACATACCAAGAAATCAACACCATCCTAAACTACTAGTTCAACCTCCCCTTGGGAAAAGGAGAAGTAGTTAAATTAGAAATTATCATTACACCATTTGCTACTGTAGAGTCAGAAAAGTTATCTCAGAAGAAGCAGACTTCAGCCTGAAATCTTCTCACCACTGATCATGGAGAACTGCCTCTTACGCTGAGGAAACCAGGGAAAGTGATATTTAGTTGTGCTCGTGCACTCATCTGCGTCTTGCATTCTGAGGATAATCATGGGATTTATGGCTATGACAACTGACAAATATATCAATCATATTGATTACTGATGAATGTTGTTATTCCAAAATTACAATTACATTTGCTTAATGTTTTTATTATGGAACATTTAGGCAAAAGCAGCAATTCAAGGAAATCACAGTCTCCTGCAACTAAGAGACAATCTGAAGTGGATCATCCTGATCCACACCCATCCACTATATATGCACAGGGGCTTATCAGTCAATAAAGTTATAATTAAGAGACAGACATTTTCTGCCTCACCAATCATTTAAAACATTATTTATATTGTTTTTTTTTTAAATCATCAGTAATCAGGTTCCATGAAATTCCCAACACAACACTGTGGAACATTAAACTTAATCTTTGTAACTAGCTGCACCTTAAGATTAATTTCTGTTTGGACCACATACTGCTGGCTCAACTGAAAAATGCTGAATCTAAAGTTTCTGACACTGTTTATTCTGGTGCTTCAGCTAACTGAAGGTGGTGACTGAGCAGTTTTTTTTAAAATAAAACCTGTTAATTAGCAAATGTCCCATTATGCAAACATTGTAAATTTCTGAACACGGACCAATGCTTTTTATAGAGCATAGCAATTATTAATAAAGACAATTAATAAATTCTTACTACCAAACCATGATGTGTCACCATCATTTTCCTTATAACACATGTAATTTTTATGTCACTCAGTTCTCTGAGATAACTACAGAGTGGCTTAGGTTGCTGTGAGCTTCTGTCTCTACTATAGATGTTCTGTCTCCTTACAGGGAAGAGTGAAGCTTGATAGAGCATTTTGTCTTCACTCATATAGTACCCTCTCCCATGTTCCACAGTGAGGTTATAAGGAATTTATTTTTCGTTCCTTCACATATTCTTCCTCTTGCCAGTGGCAACTCAGCCCTGAAGCTACCCATATGATATCCTGCTATGCATGATCTGCTATAGCTTACCCTGCCCTCATGGCTGGTTTGTCATTGTGGACACCTCATCCTCCAACAGCATGCATCTGATAAGGCAGGTGGCTGCATTGCACAAAACAATTATGAGTACAGTTTTGGAATATTTCTCTTCTTGTTTTCAAACCATTTTCTGTGGATTTGAAACACTTGCGCTAATAGGACCCTTGACTTTCCCACCTTTCCAGTGCACCATGCTGATTATGCACCTCAAACCCATGCACTGGGAATGCCCATGGACTCCCTTGTGAGGGAGCAGCCTTTCTGGAAAACCATGAAGATCCTCAGTGGCTGTGGGCTTCAGGACCTGCTCTCTCCAGACAGTGATATGCTAACAGTATCAGTGCTTCTCTCAGTCCTGACCACCTATACCAGGTGTATACTTTTAAATTTATATAAATATATATTTGTCGACACAAAGCAAAAAGCAGGAACCAGAATGTGCACCAAGCTCTGGACAACTTACTCCATACATAATAGCTCCAAATCTGTGTTAAGGTTACTCACAAGGAATGAAACCGTGATGGTTCTTTCAGTTAAAACATGTTTATTGAAAAAACATGTTGCACTCCCCTAAGTACTAAACGCTTTTGAACACCTCTGTGTTCTTTCTCAAGACTATATATATATATATATATATATTTCTATACCTATTGTATACTATAGAAACAGAATTTGTCAGCAGAAAAGGACCATTTGGCTCAGCCAGTCTATCCCACACCTGTGTTTTTGTGGATCATTATTCCTGCAGCTTCCTTGTATCCTTCACCCCAGGTCACAAATGGAAATAAGTCTGTCCAAAAAGCTGGTTAAATGCATTTCTAATAAGTAAATAATGACTTCCAAGGTTTCCACAAGAAAAGGTCCACCCTCGAATCTTGGTCACTTGTTGTGTGGAAGTGCATCAGAGGTGACCCATATGAGAAATGTTAATGTTCTCAATGTTGAGAGCACCTGTTCTCCATTGCATCTAAAGTACTGAACCGCATACATTTCAGGATCTATGTTCTTTCCATTACCTATGCTGGAATGTGAGTAGAAGAAAGGGGCCATATATATTTTTTTAATTGTAAATGCAGCATTCTTCCTGGCTAGAACAGCATTTAAGACATTTGAACTATATTCTCAAAGGTTAATACTATTTGCAATATAAAAATGATCACATTCATTTCATATTAGACCCTTGAGCAGAATAGTAGTGCAAAGCCTTGATACTCGGTTAGCATCTCAGTTTTATGAACTATTTATTTTGCAGAAAATAGTTGGGGTTATTTTAATGATGATCTGAGTGCCACTGATGTGTGCATCACTGCTGGATTTAATTTACACTTTTATGCAAATCTGGTACATATATTCATGGTTATCAGTTGCCTGCAATACTCAGAAACTTTTATTCAGCAATTACTGAGATTGTCAAGCAAGGCAGTGTGGCCAGACTGGTGGCACAGAGGGCAGAGGCACACATGCCTCACCTGCCACCACATTGGTGACCCAGGTTCAAAGATGAACCTGGGCCACTCAGGGTCAGCCGTCGCGGGGAGATTGAGCATCCCAGTGGACACTCTCCTCCTCTGGGGGGGTGCATTTTGCTCTGTTGCATTACCACCACCTAGGTAACCATAGATGGTGATGTACTATAGGTCAGTCCAGGTGGGGTGGGGGGCCCTCCCTGATGGAAGACATCAGGCACATTCTGAATGTGTGTATGTCCCACTATCATCCCTGCACAGCACTCATGAGTCAGGGAACCAAAGAGAAAAGTGGAAAATACAGTTGCCAGCAGGATGCCACCCTATATAGTCCCACAGATCCCACACTGCCTGCTAGGCACAGGGGGCCACTGGACTAAGCATGCAACCAGAGGTGGTTCAGGGTTCTTCTGATGGCCCTGCCTCAGTGGTCAGTAAGTGGATGAATTGGTGGACCCCAAGGTAAGTACCATAGATGGTGGGCAATGGGGTCATGGGAACTGCAAGGGTTGAAGGGGACACGCCAGGCAGAGTAGGAGCAAAAAAACTACAAATAGTAAGGCAGTGTGGTATGCTGGACAAATCCAGAGATCCCAGGTTTGAATAATATGACAGCCAGTGCCTCACTGTATGACCATCTTAAGTATGATAGTTGCCCTCCCTGTGCCTCACTCCTCTTCCAGCTGCAGAACTAAAAGTTGAGATATTGCATCTCTTTTGAGCTGCCGAGGATTAATAAATTATAAAGCTGGTTTGGTACAGTATATGCTAGTTGTAGGGATGTTTGCAACATTACAAACTTTAAAAATGTCTAGATGTAGGAGTCATCTTGACTGAGTATCAGGAATGTCAATGTGGAGAGAATGTAAAAAAAAAAGATTTTTTTTCCCCAAGGGAGGGTACCTACCCCTTTCTACAAGCTTGCCATGTCATATCTCACTGGGCTTCTTGTATCACTAATTTGCTTATCTCAGTGTTGCTTCTGTGGAATGGTGAGGGCTTATTGTCATTTAGTGTTAGTAGGAGTCCTATTTTTCCACTGCCAACTTGAGGTTCAGGTAAGCACCATTGCTATGTTTGCATGTTGTGTTTTGCTCAGTTTTGTTTGTAGAACTATAGCTAAGTGAAGTACACTCACCAATCAATAAACCATTTGAAGGACTGACAGGTGGTTTCAATAGGGAAATGAAGCAGGTCTCTAGCACGTCTGTCCCTGCTAAATTTCACAGAAGACTCTTTTATGTTTTCAAGGGTTCCTTTTGTTATTCACAAACTTGATTTGGAATACGGAGAGAGGTTTTAATGGTCTAACTGTTAATGACAAAAGAAAATATAATACAGTGAAATCTATATATTGGCTCCCACATGGGGGGAGAAGTCATTTTCTTGTGCTGAAGTATTGATTGTGTTCCTTGCAGTGAAATTTCTGCCAATATTGCCTCCCTGTGGAGAAAGTCTGTAATTCGGTGAAGGTGTTTTTGTCACAGCTGCACTCCTATTCCATATTCAGAAACGGAGAAACCCATGTGCAGATGCACCTAAACTTGTGTGTGTGTGTGTGTGCATGAAAAATATCCTTTTCTATTGGGGGTGTTGCAGAGACGGAACCATGTAGTTATGAGAGCTGGAGATGGTTTGCAAGAATACATACAGTATTAGTCGTCTCTGTCTCTCATGAGCAGATAATCAAATATCAACATGATGCTGTCATATTTCTATACTACCATTATTTTTAATTAAAAGAAAACTGAAACTCTCACAATGTAAACTAAGAGAATTTGTTCTTTCTTTTTGCCAAGCCCAAACCTCTGTGTGTGTGTGTGTGTGTAATTTTTATTTCTTTCTTTTTTTTTTTTTTTGTTTAAGAAAAATATCCTTTCTTACTTTTGATTCACTCAGTGTCTGGGTGTTAGAAATCTCTCCCCAGTTTGTGTTCCAAGTCATCATACCTTGATTTTTCCTTGGACCCCTGAGTACTCCAGGGAAGATATAAAGTCTATGCTGATATAAGGACTGATTTGAATGTGAGGAAAAAGATAATGATGGTACCTCACTTCCTCCAGTTGATGGCATCTCTGAGCCTCACACTGATTGTTTCCACTGATACTACTACCCATAAATTTTGGTCACTCTCTTGACTTGGTTTTCCTCCTGGGGGTTGAAGCCTCAGATTTGGGAGTGGAACCAGTTGGATGGTCCGATCACTACACTGTTCGGTTCAGTTTTTGTACCCCCCTTCATAGGCCTACCCCTATAGAGATGGTCAGGTACCACCTTTTATCAGCTATAAGCTCTGAAGGCCTGGTGGCAGTGCTTGACCTATCGGTCCTTCCATTGGTAAACAAGGACCCAGAAGCCCTAGTGGTGGCCTTTAATATGGCCATATCTATGGCCCTGGATGTCATTCCTCTGGTCCATGTTTGTCCTCTCTCCCTTTGTCCTCAGTCCCCTTGGTTTGATGGGTCCTTGAGGGAGATGCGGTGACTAGGACGAAGGTTAGAACATTGCTGGTGGAAGTCCCGCCTTGATGCCAATCACCTTAGATTGATGGACCATTATCAAGCCTATCAATCCACAATCACCCATAAGAAGGCAGAGTTTCTGTCTGATGAGATTGCGGCTGCTTAGAACTGACCAGCTCAGCTTTTTCGAACCGTGGACAGACTGTGCAACCCAGCCTGCCTACAGGTATGAAAAGCATTTTCGCAAATTGAGTGCAAGGAGCTTGCTCAATTCTTTGCGGTTAAGGTGGTTGATATCATGGCAGTATTCCAACTGGCACACTCTATAGGCATGGCTCTGAACCGATGTTTGGGCACTGTACTTCAGGTTTCCTGAAGTACCTTCAGCCAGCCTGAGCTTTTGGACATCATGCGGATTGTCCAGGGTATGAGCTCTACGTGCTGTAGTTTGGATCCGGGACCAACTACCCCAATTTTGGGTTGTGATGACATTTTTGGTCTGATCCTAGCACAGATAGTCTGGTGCTCCTTGGAAACAGGTGAGTTTCCTAGCTCCCTGAAGGAGGTGGTGGAGACACCCCTCTTGAAGAAAGAGTCTTTGGATTCAGACTGTCATGTGAACCACAGACCAATCTCAAGCCTCCCCTTTATGGGGAAGATGATCGAGAAAGTAGTGGCCATACAACTGGAGAACCATTTGATCATCCATGATATCAATGAGCCTCTCCAGTCCAGTTTTCAAAAGAGGCATAGTACTGAGACAGCGCTGGTTTGGGTGCTCAGTGATCTCCTGCTGGCTAGAGACCAGAAGAACCGCTCCATCTTGGTTCTTCTTGATTTCTCATCAGCATTTGACACTGTGAACCATGGGGTTCTGCTAGATCATTTGAGGTTCATCTGTGGCCTGTCAGGTACAGTCCTCAGGTGGTTTTCATCTTTCCTCACCGGAAGAACTCAGAGGGTGGTGTCGGGGATTTATTCCTCTGACCCAGTTCCGCTACCATATGGGGTTCCTCATGGATTGATGTTGTCCCCCATGTTATTCGCAGTGTACTTGCTACCCCTTGGAGACATTGTAAGAAGGTATTAGCTGCAGTTTCACTGCTATGCTGATGATACCCAGCTCTACCTGTATTTTGCACTTGACCAGGATAGAGCTCTCTCAGTATTTAACAGCTGCCTCATAGAAATACAGCAGTGGATGAGTTCGAGCTGGTTGAGGTTGAACTCGGAAAAGACTGAGGTGCTGGTGGTTGACCCGGATAGCCGGATGGGGGTTGGGGGGGTCACCCTCTGGACTCTTTCTTGAGGGTTTGCTTCTCTCGACCTCCAAATGGGTGTGAAACCTGGGGGTAATTTTTGACGAGGGACTGCCACTGCATTCACAGGTGTCAACCATCATCAAGTCCTCCTTTTACCATCTGAGGAATATCTCCAGAGTCAAGCATCTTGTTCCATCCAGTGACCTGCCTAAGTTGGTCCATGCCTTTGTGTCCTCGTGCTTGGATTATTGCAGTGCCCTATACCTAGGGCTCCTGGGGGTGGATATTTGCTGCTTGCAGCTGGTGCAGAATGCAGCAGCCCGATTATTGACAGGAGCCTCCCGGTCCTGTCATATTTCTCTGGTGCTGCGTGAACTGCACTGGCTGCCGGTACAGTGGTGAATTACATTCAAAGTCAGACTTCTGACATATAAAGGCCTACATGGACTGAGTCCGGACTACCTGAAAAAGCTCCTGGTCCCTTACTACCCTGGGGTGATCACGCCGCTCAACTGACAAGGGGTTGCTAGAGATCCCAAGGGTCTGTCTAAAATCTTCAGGGGCCCATGCATTTATGCATGTGGCCCCTACCATTTGGAATTCTCTATCTCATCATTTACGTGAGTGCATGACTGTGGAGGGATTTAAACAGGCCCTAAAAACCTTCCTATGGACCCAAGCTTTTGGTGAATAACTGTAATATTATTTTATAGCTTTTCTATATTTTATGCTATTTATAATGCTTGTGATTATGCACTGTAGCTGTTTTAATTGTTATGTGCGTCGCCTTGGTAATTGAAAGGTGCCATGTAAATAAACTTGATTGATTGGTAACAGCACCAAACTTATAAGCAAAATGTTTCTTTAAAGACCGTCTGCATCATAAAATGCATTTTGTTTTGTTTCTCTTTTTAAAAGAGCAATGATTGGAGCCAAATAGGAACATATTGGGATAACATTGTTATCCTGCTCCACTCATTTTCATTAGCTGAAACATACTATTTTCAGTAACTGACCAACACAGTAAATGTTGTATGTTGCATTTAAGTTGAAATTACCTTTCTTTATGTGCTATGAAAATGGCATCAACCTTTGACCCATAGAAAGTTTAAGAAACATATGTCAACTACCAGCTGATATTTGGGGTTAGACACTGGCTGAAACTTTTGAAACAATTCAGAACATATTCCTCTACAGGCTTTCATTGGTCCCACATGGCAACATCTCTGTGCTCCTCCATGCAGTGAAAAGAACTTTGTCCATAAGCAACCAAATACTTTTTGGAATTCTAATTTTGTGCATTAAATTACTTTGTTTGTGGACAGATAGACTGCCCAGACTGTGGCTGTGTGTAGTGTTGTGTAAAACTGAAAAATTTCACCCAGCGAAATATTTTACGTAATCCCCATATTTTGCAAAATATTTTGCGGGTGCGAAATGCAAAATGCCTCTTGGCACAATATGGAATTTCACCCGTGAAATGCTAACTTTGCCAACCGCAGGTGAAATTCTGCATTTAAGATGAGCCAGGGGGGATGATATTTGAAAAAAAAAGTGCCCCCCCATACCTTTACACTAAGCCAAGATCCCACATTCCTCGTGTCTTGTGGTCCCAGCCCCCAGCCAATTGCTGGCACACAAGAATCTCCTAGATTCAGCCCCATCCTCTATCCTTATATTGAACATTAAATTAATTTCCCTGATGTCTAGTGGCCCCACCACACTGGCTGATCGCCGCCAAGAATGACCCCCAAGATTCACACCTGCCCACCCCCCGCCATTGTCCATAAGTGCCGCTTCTGCCCCAGGGCCAACATCTATAACTGTAATAAAATAAATAACTAAAAAAAAACTTACCCTGGTGTCTAGTGGACCAACCACCCTGCCATGTAATAAATCTACCCCCCCTATCTAGGAACCCACAGTGGGCCACTGACACAGCCCTTCACAGCCGGCAGCCCAACTGAGCTCGATGAATGAGCATGTGCACAAGTGTGCTCTCATTCATTGAGCTCAGCTGGGCTACTGGCAGTGGAGGGCTTTGCTGGTGGCCCGCTGTTGGATCCTAGATGGGGCGGGGTGGAATTACTACGGGACAGGGTGGGGGTCCAGTAAACACCAGGGAAAGTTTTTTATTTATTTATTATTATAACTGATCTTGTTCCTGGGTCTGAAGTGGCACGTACGGACAACAGGGCAGGAGAGTTCTGAATTAAGCAATACTAGACAATGGTTTGAGAATCCAATTGTCTAATCTAAATGAAACAGTGTTTGATAAAGAATTGCGATCTGCTAAGCAAAATTTGGATGTATCATTAGCTCATTCCCCCAATTTAAATTCTGCAACATATAAATGGGAACCATACCACAAGATGATGGTTTCTCCAAACAAGGATCTGCCTCTTGATCCAGTTTCTTCAAATTTGAATTTAGGTCAATAAAAATTTGTAGCAGATTCACACAAATAATGAAATCAGTCAGAGTCCTGTGGGAAAGCACATAGCACAACATTGCAAAGATTGATGTAATACACTGGCACAACTATGGTTTGGGGGTTTGGAACAAGTTAAGGAACCATCAAGGGGAAGGAATTACAATAAACTTATAGAAAAAATTGCAGAGGCAGAAACAGCTGAGGGTAGTGCTATTGATTTCTCACTAGTTTATTGATTCAGATCTTGAGGGAGTGGATGTGACTCTTGGGGTGGTGTGTCATTCTTGGCTGGTGATTGGCAAGGGGTGGGTGGGACCACTAAACACCAGGGATGTGGGATTTTGGCTTACTGTAAAGGCATGGACGGAAAGGGGAAAAAAACTTGCTTTTTTTTAAATTCAGCATTTTGCACCAGTGAAATTCCAGTGAAATGTGGGAATTTCATGAAAGATTTCGTGGGGCCAAATTCCCAATTTCGCTGGACTTTCACCAGCGGAAATAAATTACACTGCATCTGTGGGATGCCATGCTCCCTAGATTTTTTAAGGGATCTTTTTTCCTCCCTAAGATGTGGCTGGCTGGCAGTATAGCCTAGAGGTTACAGTAACAGGCTGTGAACCAGTTTGATACATCGAGCAGACATGGGTTTGTTTCCCACAACCTCCAGTTGTTTATTGTGTGACTCAAGCATGTATCTTACTTCTCCAGTACTCCTGGGTCACCTCTACAAATTGTTGGTGTGCCTAGTGGACTGTAGCGGGTTACCAAAGAATAATAATTAAAAAAAAAAAAAAAGATCTATCAGAGGCTACAGTATTTATACTCAATTATATTGGGCTTTCTGTGTACAACCAGGGGTATCCACATGTCAAAACCAACTTTCATTATCCACAGTAGAACAATCAACAGTAGCCACCCATATATTTCATCTTTATTAAACAAACTCCTCTTTGGGAGACTTAGTTAGAGAATGCCAAAACCACAAACTCCTAGGTGCCGATACCCATTTGAGATCTGAATTATTAGACGGCACTAAAATCTTGAAGATACTATTAAGGACCATACAGGAAAGACTACAGTAGGTAGATGCAAGCTTAAGAAATATGAAAACTTACAGCACTATTTTTTTATGTGTCTTTTATAATAAACCTATGAATCTCTTCTTTGGCCCACTTGTGGAAAGAGATGTAAAGATCTACTCTCCATAAATGTCCACTTTTTGAGTAACCAAGAAACAAAAATCATGTACTAAAGCTTGTTTGGTACAAAAAGTCATGCATAAAAACATAGACTTTGATGGCAGATAAGGACCACTTGGCCCACCTATTCTGCCCATTTCCCTATCTACAGGATAAGCTGCAGATCTTAGTTAACCAACAGCATGTTAGGGTACACAAATAAGGCTTGTTGAATGCATGTTCAGTAGGTTTTGTACTCTCCTGATACTGACTGCCCTTACCTTACAGTATTTGAATATGACTTTTTATTCTCATCTCTCGGATTCTATATGTAGATGCATATGGTGTATTGTATATTGTTTGCTTTTCTTTCAATTGATGTGATAACATTTTTAACTAGTGCTGTGCGGAATTTTCAAATTCCGGCTGAATGAAATTCTGCTGAATTTTCAAAATTCCGACGAAATTCCGTTGAATTTTACCACAAACAGAATAGTGAAATTATGTGGTAGAAAACAGTTGTGGAATGATTTTCTGCAGAAAAAATTATGTTCCATGGAATATTATTCCAACAATCTCAATATTTTCTGTGGAAATTGTTGCAGAATAATTTTCCCCTGAAAAATTGATTTTCTGCTAAATATTATTCTGTGGATCACAGCAGGTGGAATTCCCTGAACAACCAGAGAAATTCCAGTGGAAATTCTGCCAGTGGAATGGCCATTCTGCACTAATTCCATGGGCAGAATTCCTCATTCTGCATAGCACTACTTTTAACAATAAAATAAACTAATTGACTGTCCTGCAATGGACAGGCCAGATCACTAAAGTATGCCCCTATAGAAAGCAATGATAGTATTGTGCACATTGGAAGGTAATGTCAGAATTAAAGTTAATAAAAAAAAAAAGGGTCAAGATTACCACTGCAGATAATGCTCTCTAATTGGATGAAACAGGTCATTTGTCATGTCTACTTTAAAAGTACTCACAAAAGCATGGTGCTGCAGTTTCTGAGCTAATGTTTTTAATGCCTAGCATTTTATGAGAGAAATAGCACATCCCAGGGTTTTGTGTTCATTTGGAGGTATAGACACTCTTTTGGTGTATGCTGAGAGGCACTTGGCCTGCAGCCTTGTGCTTCAGCACACAACAGAGGAGTGCCTGTATCTCCCAGTGAATATACTTCGTGTCTTATGTTGCTTCACACATATTTACTCTGGCAATTAGATTCTAAAAATAGATCATTTCAGCTGCTGGCAATGAATGGGACAGGGTTGCAGTGGTATCCAAATAGGTCCTGATCAAACAGCATTGTTTCACAGCTGTTTTAAAATAGACTGTAGTTGAGATATATGGGAAAGACAATGGCCTGATTCAGAATATGTCTTGTGAATCATAGAGTGTTATTAGAACACCTTGCAGAATACAGGGGACTTGTGGGAAGAACTTTGAGTTGATTTAAGTCCTACCTTAGCAGCAGATCACAGAAGACTGTGATGGGAACTTTCTCATAACAGCCAAAAGTGGTAAGCTGTGGGGTTCTGCAAAGATCAGCTGTGTCACCCATTTTATTCACAACGTATATGTTAACTCTAAGATGGGTCATTACACAGTATTGCTTGAAGTTTCATTGCTATAAAGATAATATTCAGCTGTACCTGTCTGTTATACTTGCGGACTAACTGTGGTTATGTTGTTGGAGCAATGCCTTCAGGTGATTGTGGATTACGTGGCCTCCAGCTGTCTGAGCTTGAACCCAACCAAGACAGAACGGTTACTTGTGGAATTGGGTCCTTGAGGGATGGCAGCCAAGCAGGCAGCTGTCAGATTACCATCCCTGAATGGAAGGTCCTTGGTGGCTGTGGATAGGGTGAAAAATCTGGGAGTCACTGTGGACTTAGATTTGACACTCAAACACCAGGTGTCTGCTGTGGTCCAAAGTGATTTTTTTCAGCTAAGAAACATCTCCTGGTTCAAGCCCTTTTTAGAGCCTGAGGACCAGGTGAGCCAGTACATGACTTCATGAATTCAAGACTGGACTATTGGGAAGCTCTTTATTTAGGGCTGTCAGGGAGCTTGGTGCATCACCTACAGCTGGTGCAGAATGCTATGGCCAGGTTGATCTATGAATCTTCATACTCGGATTACATAACACCTGTGCTGCAGCAGATGTACTGGCTACCTGTTCGGTGGTGTACCACCTTCAAGATCTTGTTGTTAAATTATAAGGCCCGACACGGATTGCGGCCTTACTACTTGAAAGACCTCTTAGCCTGGTACGCTCTAGATCGACCACTCCAGTTCACCGATGGTATGCTTTTCATTGTCCTGAGGGCTCATCTGAAGATTTCTGGTGATATAAAGAGATTTCATGGTGGCAGTCCTGTATTTATGGAACTTCTATCCATACTAATAAAGGAGTTCAGCATCAGTGAAAAGTTTCACCAAAAAAACTTTTATTTCATTTAGCCTTTGACTTGGATAGTTAGAAATGACACTTGCCTGCTGCATTTTAGAAATGTTGTTTATTGATATTACTTATGTTGTGGTTTTATTATATATTGTTATATATTATATCATGTTTTGTGAAGTGCTCCAAACCATGTGCATGGAGTGCTATATAAAAATAAATACCTTACCTTTCGAGAGGATGTCCTTTAGTAAGCCTTACATGAGAAAGAAGGGATATAATTCACAACTGGCAATGCCACGAGTGAGTTATACAAGTCCTGTTCCCTCACAAGTGATAGTAAGTGGCATATTCTGTGTCAGACCATTGTGAGTCCAATTCTATCAATGTAATTTTTAAATAATAACGTTTTAAATTACTTATTTTTATGACAATTTAACTGATTCTGCTTGATTTCACTGCTCTAATTTGAGTGCAGCAGTAGCCATTGTCACGTCATCAAGCATTGTGCAAGTGGGACTCTAATTGGTTAAATTTTGCTTTGTGACCTGTCCAAAGTGGAGAAGAATGCAGATGATGTACCCAGCATTGCGATCAACAATTTATTTCAATTTAGAACTTGTCAGTCTCTAAAATAAAACATTTATCTGTTAGGTTTGGCTGTTACCTACATTGTGTAAATATCTGTAACAAAATCTCTACTAAATAAAAATAATGCTGAATTGTGTCTGTGCATGGTTAAATCACAGCAGCTTCTGTGTTCTACTCAAAACTGATAGATTGATCCCCTTAGTTAATTTGATCACATTCAGTTTAAATCTCACAACTGTTGAAAAATGTACTTTTTTGAAGTAGAAATAATTAAAAACTGATGATCTAAATGATATCCTCAGAGTGTTGTTAATCTGAGAGTCAGAAAATAGAGAACTGCATATAGATGGAGAAATGTGACATGTAGAAGGCCCAGAGGCATGAATATTTGGAAAGAAATGGAATCGTGTCTAGCAGTGACAAAATTGAATCCTTCTTTTCACCTCAGAGGCACCATGTGTTTTGGCTACACAAGATCATATGACCATGCAGATATGACCATGCTCCTGGGTCACCCTTGAAAGCAGGTACTTGATCCTAGTAGGCCTTACCTGTTTACCAAGTAAAATTCATATTACAACGAATTTAGTTTCTCATTTTTAACTGTTTTTTTAAAACTGGCTTATGTGTTTTGAGCACATTGTGAGTGCAATAGCACACTTCCCAGCTGGGTTAGGGACACCATGCAAATCCCAACAGTAAGTTCCTGCCAGTATAGCCTAGAGGTTAGAGTAATGAGCTGTAGATAAGCTTGGTACATCCAGCAGACTTGGGTTTGATTTCCACAACCTTCTCTTGCATATTGTGTGACTCTGAGAAAGTCACTTATTGTCCCAGTGCTCCTGAGACACTCCTGAAAACAGACACTTGCTCCTATTAGGCCTTACCTGGTTACCAAACAATTAACAAAACAAGTCATAATACAGAATTACCTCAAACCTGTCATGTGTTTACTTACTTTTATGGCAACACTGGAGTCTTCATTCTTTAAATGCAAACAGTTCTCCTTGCAAAGCAGTTAGAATAGGTTGTTTGCATTCACTTAAGAAGGTATTCTAAAAGCTCTGTAAACATGGTAATGATTGTTTTAATCTCAACATTTCTGCAAATATAGGACAGGATATAGTGTCATATGGCTATTATTGTGTGAATAAGATTAACCATTAATGGGGGGAACAGAAACACATCAATGACTGGATTTCTTGTCCTGATAAAACACCATAATAAACTGCTGAATTCTGTAATAACTCGATAGCAGGTTATTACAGCGTTTTCTTCCTCGTGATCCCACGTCACTGTATTTGTGCGAGTACAGCAATTGCTCAGAGACTCGCTCACTCACACAAACACGGGCACAGTTTTTCTGTTGAAACTTTGCACCAGTTATTATAAAAAATAATGCCTATGCAGGTGTGTGTTAAGAGAATTTTTCACACACCCTTGGCATATGATAATCTCATAAACCCCTTGTGTTCTCTCATGTTTTTTTTTTTGGATTATTACACACCTCATGTGTGAGAGAAATCCTCATAACACACACCTGCACAGGTATTATTCCCTATGTATTTGCATTGTGAGATGCTGGTGACATAACTAATCACAAAATCAGTTGCCTGGTAGTTTTGTATCCAGATCTCCAGGATATTATTGCTTACCATATTTGCAGCTGTTTACCTTTTTCTACCTTCCATCCTTGAAATCAGGGTAGAAAAAGTTTTGTCATTCTCCATAGAAAGCAATGGAGTGGCTCAGTGATCTTACGAAATTACTGCTGATTGGGGTTTGCCATATGAACTTCATCACCTAGGCAGTTTCCTACATCTGAAATGTGCCCTTTTTATGCCAAACAACTGTTGGCTTGTTTACAGTGATCCTCCACAGCGACACTGCACAACAGTCCCTGACAACAATGACTGCCTCAGATGTCTATAAACATGTTTAAACATTTACTTCTTCTGTTTAATGACTACCCAACAATTAGGATATTTAGAGAAAGTCACATATTTGCATCCATGAGTCAGTGAGCAGAAGCCTTTTCTGTTAGTTTTTTTTTTCATTCTTTTGCAAGACCCAGCCCCTCTGTACAAAGCAGAATCAGATCAAGTAGGAAGTATAGTAATCGGGTCACCATAACTGCTGCTGGTGAAGAATGCTCTGGTACAACAGGAAGAGGAAGTGACAGCTGTATTCCTCTAAATCTGGGAATCAAGTCCCGTTTTTGATCTGGCAGGAAGAAAATAGTCATCACATTGCTCCACGACAAAAACAAAGCTGGGGGTTTTATGCAGCTGATGCTGCTGTGGAATTTTTGGATTCTAATAACGCTACTGTAATCCTTTGACTCGGGCAAAAAGGTTTAGAGCAGTCCTTTTGTGGAGCACAAATACTGCCGAAAAAAACCCTGACTTAACCTGGGCAGCCCTAGCGGCTGCCAGAGGTAATGCAGCCACCTAGCCGGTTGGCCACTATGGGGAGCTCACTCACCCTCTCTGGTCCTTAGTACCCCCTCACAGATCGACAACCCATAGTACCAGAACAACACTCCCTAGTGTTAATGGTCCATCCTCCCCACAATCACCAGCCCATTGTAAAAAACACCCTGCCTGGTCATAGTGGTCCCCCCCTCCCTCTGATCACCAGCCCATTGTAAAAAAACACCTTCCCTTGTGCTTGTGGTTTCCTCAGTCACCAGTCTATTGTAAAATGTACAGCCCTTCCTGGTGTCCAGTGGTCTCCCCCAATGCAGTGATCCGTGGTACTGCCAGTCGCAATACCATACTACCTGTTATCTAGTGGTCCCCCACCATGGCACTGAACAAAAACCCCTAATCACCTTACCAGATTTCTTGGTGCTGGGGGTGCGCATACGGTGACCAGCACAGTTCTCTTCAAATCTCCTCGGCCAGCCACTGTATGTTCAGGCAGGGAGCATATGTCTCATTTATAGGACAGGGTAATGTGCCCTGTCCTATAAATGAGATGATGCTCCTTGCCTGGACGTATAGTGGCCAGCCGAGGAGATGTGAGGAGGGCTGTGCTGATTGTCAGAACACACACGTGGCAATCAAGAAACTGGTAAGGTGATTGGGGGTGGTCTTCAGTGCTGTTGTGAGGGGGCCACTAGATGCCAGGGATTATGGTATTGTGGACTGGCAGTACTTTGCCTCAAGATTGTGGGGACTACTGATACCAGGGAGGTTTTGTAAGTACAATAGGCTGTTGACATTGGGTGGGGACCATTAGCACCAGGGAGGATTTTTTTTTTTTCACAATGGGCTGGTAATTGGAAGGAGGTGGGTCTGCTAGCACCAGGGAGGGTTGTACTGGTACTACAGGATGGTGATTAGAGGGAGGGGAGTCACTAAGCACCAGGGATATCTACACGTCTGGGACCGGGCAATTGAGGGGGAGGCACCACACTAACCTGCCTTACTAGCCGTGCAAATGAGCCCATAATGAGCATGCAAATGGCCCATTAGTGCCTTGGATGCCCAATGGGCTCATTTGCATGGGTCATTTGATTACTGCAGATAGTGCTCTGGTGTTATCCACTCTGGTGGTGTAATTTGGGATCCATGTTGGGGCAGCGCTACTTGACTTAGCACTGCACTGCCGTGGTCCTATATTTAGTTGAATAGTGCTAGTGCAGTGTTCGACTGAATATAGCACCCTCAGTTCCCAGGCAATCGCAAGGTGCAGTGCAAGGTTTTGCGCTCTTTGTGCTTATTTGAATATCAGGCCCCAGGTGTTTTCTTAGTTCAGTTCTAAACTGCTGCTGGACTGTAATGCAAGTTCAGTGGTGAATAAGAACAACTCATCCATTTAAGTTCTTAAATATTTTTTATTCCACAAACTTCAAGAGAACTAAAAAATGTCATACAGAAACATAGAATATAGAGGCCCCGATATTCAGTGATACACCCGGCAATGGCCAAGTAGTTGCGCAGTACAACTGTGTTGCACTGATGAAACTTGAATATTCAAAGGAGATGAGCAATGGCACATCTCCTTTGAATATATCAGGTAATGCGCACTGCAGAAATATGATGTGCTCGCATCCCTCCCCCAGACAGGGCAGAATACCAAAATGGGAACTGCACCAGCACAACAGAGTTACGCTGTGTGTAAATTCCTGATATTCAGCCAGCAGTAAGCAAATGGGGCCATAATGTATAAAAGGTGCAACTGGGGCCATTTGCATGCCATTATAGCCCCATTTGCATGCGTTGTGCAGGGCAAGCCAGCGTCTCTCACATGGCACTCTGCACAGCATGCAATACCCCCAGAGGACGTTAGTGGTAACCCCCTCCCTCCCTCCTTGCAGCAGTGATTGCCATAGAAAACACCTGTACCTATTCTCTGGCAGTCCAGTGGTAACCCCCTCCCTCCCCATAGCGGCAATCACCGTTATATACATGTGTCATCCCTCCCTGGTAGGTGAGTGGCAACCCCTTCCCTCCTGATGCCCCGATCACAATTAAACATATCTATACTATCTCCCTGGTAGTCTAGTGGCATACCCCACCCTGCCCATAGCTGTGACAGCTGTACAATGACATTTACTATTCCCTTGTAGTCTAGTGGTAACTCCCACCCAGCCCGTATCACCGATTACCAGAATGTGCCATGTAGATATGTCCCTGGTGGTCCAGTGGCACCCCCCACCCACACAGGCTCCCCAGCCCACCCAGCACCCCCACCCCATCATCAGCGGGTAACTGCAGTCCTGCCTGCTTACTGCCCAGCTGCTACTGTAAGCTCTCATTCAGCAGGTAGCTAGGCAGTAAGCGGGTTGGATTGCAGCTGCCCACCAATGACCGGGGAGGTACTAGGTGGGTGGGGGGCCCTGTGTGGGTGGGGGGTGCCACTGGATCACCAGGGACATATCTACATGGCACATACTGGTGATTGGGGGATATGGGTGGTGTGGGGGTTACCACTTGACAACCAGGGAATAGTAAATGTTATTGCACAGCCGTCGCAGCTACAGGCAAGGTGGAGGGTGCCACTAGACTACCAGGGAGGGAGTACATATATGTTTAATGGTGATTGGGGAATCAAGGAGGAGGGGGATGCCAGTCAACTACCAGGGAGAGGTGACACATGTATATAACGGCGATCACCACTACAGGGAGGGTACCACTAGACTGCCAGGGCATAGGTACAGGTGTTTTCTATTGTGATCGCCACTACAGGGAGGAAGGGGGGTGCCACTAGACTGCCAGGGAGATATGTGGATGCTTGTGAATGGTGTTCTGGGGGGGAGCCACCCACTTCTGGTGGCTGCTGTGTTGTGCTCTGCACTACAGTGGCCCACCTGTGGGTGGTTCCCATTTGAGCCTTCATTTTGGGGCTCAACTTTGTGCACCAGTGTGTGGCGCATCTCAGGGTCGTGCCAGCATATGCACCATAAATCCCAGGCTGAATATCGTGATGTGCCACATATACATGGGCACGCCCCCTGGAGATGCACCGCATACATTATCTTTGTACCCCAGCACATTGGGACTTGCGCTGTGCAAGTCCCTCTTTTTAATATTGCACTGGTGTGCATTTCTAGGGTTGCGCTGCTGCAACTCGGTTGCGCCAGGCGCAACCCCTTTGAATAGCTGGGCCAGAATGTGTGGGCAGGAAGGGACTGGAAGGCTCACCCAGTCTGGCCTATTTTCCTTGCCTAACACTACATATCATATATATTCATCAGTCAACTGACTGTATTACCTGCACCTTCAGATTTAGATGCATTCTAACTGTTGGCAGTAGCTGCTTCTTGGAGATATTACATAATTGCTCCATTATGATGTGCTACAGGCCTTCATCCTTCCTTATATACACTTGTAATCCACAGAGCTACCCTGCTCTGTTGCTAGAATAAACCCAGAAAATTAGATAAGTAAACAACACCTCTAAATCTGACCTGTGCATAGTAATGATAGTGAAACACATTAAAACTAAAGTAGGTGGCTGTAAGAAATCTTTCACCAATAAGGAAGTTAACGTAGTGATGCACCTAAGAGTAATACTGAGCTAGTCAAAAGACACAACATGCAAAAACTCAATTTGTCAAACATTCTACAGCCTATTGCCTTTAACAATGCAGATCCAGTGATGTATTAAACAATCCAGCACTGGTACATTAAATTCGGTTCACATATGCCCATGATGGACGCTGGTCACTGCAAATCCTATTGTAGAGGCTTCCCTCAGGAGATACTTGCATTCAGGTTAAATCTGGTGGATGTCTGAATGGTGCTGCTTGATCGAAAGTGCAGCTGACAGGGGAACATTGTTTTAGCATTGAAAGAGATGTGACGAGTATGGGACTCACTTACAAACTAATTACTGTTCATTATCATGTTGAATTACCAAAATGTCAGATGTATTATACAGCCAATGTGACATTGCCTTTGGCTCTTTTTTTCCTTTAGCAATACCTTAGCACTAGTATGCCGACATTACTCATTGAAGCAAATTTGAGTTAGCGTGTGATAGACAAGGTTTTTACAGATTTTATATGGATGGGGGTATGTTTGGGGTCACATAGGTTAACGTGACAATAATTACAGTAACATGGTGTATGGAGAATGGAAATGGTGTGTGGAGAATGGATTAAATAAAGCCCTGTAGAGAGCTAAAAACAGCAAACTGCAGGGCATTAAGGAATGCTTTTGTTTCCACAATTTCCCCATTTCTCCCAACTCCCACCTGCTAGTTGGGATTCAGTGTCTGTATGGTCTTTCTTGTAGTCAGCAGTAGAGATGGTCACATTTGGAAATGTTAACATCCACATGTTAACACCTGTTCATCTTATGCTCAATTCTTTCAAAGCCCTCACTATAAATCTACTATTGGTCAGTCAGCCATCTCTGTCCACCCCCTACTCAGTGGAATAGCCTCCTCGTCCATATTACACTCTCCTCCTCATTGTTCTCCTCTCAAACCATTTTTGCTTGCCCACTTTTCTAAGTCATGTACCTGCAGCTAGCCATACCCTGGCACAGTCCTGGCACATTACAGCATTACTACATCTCCTGGCTTATCCCATTACATCAGCAGTCACTAAAATGAGAAATTATACTGTAATGTATTACTCTTTAAATTGTGCAAATTGATACATTTGTGAGTTGCATGTTTATCTCTCACTCTTCTACTGTATTTTGTGCATGCACCATGCTTTTATTATGTTTCATTGCTGTATTCTTCCCTTGTAACATCTTTCCTGAGTTCACACCAGGGAATGAGCGTCAACTCAGTGCAGCTAATGGATCATCACATTTTAAATTAATTTGATAGATTTCTGAATCCATTCATTTGATAGATTTCTGAATCTATTATTTGGTTATTGACTTTGACTTTGGGAGCCCTGAGTTGCTAAATACATTTAGCTTGCCCCAATAGTGCATTTGCATCTGACATTGACTCCATTTGGCAGGAATTTCTACCAGATGTTGCAAAGAGTGGACAAGAAAGAGTGTGACTGAAAGGGTGGAGATGCCTGGAACAGACTGCCAGAAGATGTTGTGGAGGCAAAAATAGTGAGGGTCTTAAAGCATGCTAAAACAGTGTGGAGGGGCTACAAGCATGCATGGGATAGACATAGGGGTGTATAATAAAACAGGCAGGGAGGATGGAGGGTTGGCAGAGACTAGTTAGGGTCTGCAGAATCAGATTAGGCAGAGAATATCTGAGCAGACTGGGCAAGCCAAATTACCATTTTCTGCCAACAGTTCTGTTTCTATATGTCCAAATCATGTGATTCTCTTGGCTTCTTTGGAGTACAGATTTTAAAATGGATATATTATTAACTTGTTAAGGAGAACAGTGAGATAGGAGTTGGGTGTTTCTGTTCTGATACTTGTGCAAGGGTTTTTCTAAAACTAAAACAGGCAGCACCACTCAATATACAGTGCTATAAAAATTGTGTGTTCAAGGTTTTAGCACAAAAATCAACAATTTCATACGTTTTTAGTGCCTTTTTAGTGTGCTCCATTCTCCAAGGTTGTTGGACACTGAGTCAGCATGCCTACAGACTGCTGATGTCATTTGTGGTACTACTGTACTATGACTGTTAAAACCACAATCACATTAACTGACTGGCTTTCAGTTTCTTGGAATATGCACAGTGCCCCCCCCAAAGAAAAGTAGACTTTTACAGACCTCATCAATGAGACAGTCTCCCAGATTTTAGATCACAATTTGTTGTGATAAAGAAATAATGTGACCAACTGAGATTTGCACTCTGGGTCCGATTGCCACAGGGAAGAGCAGTTCTCACCATCTAGCAGTGTAGGTAAAGCAGAGCACAAACCAAATGCCTAAAATGATATGAAATTGTAGGTTTTCATATTAAATACGAGATAGACATGTTTTATAGCAATATTTAATAACTGGTGCTGCAGTTTAGTTTCTAAAAAATATAATTGCACATGATCTGTAACTCAGACAGTGTTGGCTTGTATGTTAAAAATGCCTTGTAAACTTCAGTGCATGTACCCATCATCAGTCACCTGCAGAAGAATATGAACAAGACTAAAGAACAGGAGTACAGTAGTGCTTGGTGGAACTCCCTGTGTGAAACTGCAAAACAGCACTTTAGCCAGAATTCTGCCTGAGATGGGACATGGCTTTTCTGCTGTGTAAAAACATGGAAAATACAGATTTTCACCAATATATGAAGAATGCTGGGGACAATGGCAAAATGTCACAGTTCCAGTAGTTTTTCTCCAGAACATATTTCCACAATTGAAAATGCAGTTTACGTTTAAAAAAAATATATTTGCTTAACAGAAAAAAACAAATCATTCACAATTGATGGACTTGCACAGAATTTGTCACAAAATGCTGGCAGGCTTAATGGGCTAAGAACTGTTATTTTTCCCGAACTCATTACAGCATAACGTTGTGGCTTCCCATGAAGCACCTGACACATGAGTGTTAGCAAATTTTTGATGTGTTTATTTTTGACAATAGAAGTACAGTACATTCAGAGGATGAATTTTGGAAGTATTTCCCAGTTATTGGCTGGTAAGAATAATTACAGGACCCTGAAGGTGGGATATAAACCTGTTATATCACAATATAAAAGATGCATGTTGAGTTTCCTTGGCAAGTCATATACCTGTATTTAATAAGAACATCAAGTACTACTATACATACCCATATAGGATATGGCTAGGGCTTCTTCTGTATAGAAATCAGTGGCTGCTCAAAAGCTGTTGCGCATGTTCAAAAGGTTGTTCTGCAGGTTCCAAAAGATGTTGTGCATGTCTAATCATCACAGCACAAATGTTTTCACTCACACTGAACACCTGATGTTTTCGTTGACCCAAGCATGACCGTGCAGTAAAACAAAGTAGGAAATAGGCTGGAATAAAACAAGCAAACACTTACTAGTGCCAGTAACTGATTTATTTTTGGCTGTTAAAGATGCCAGAAGACCTAGATTTACTAACGGTGTTCCTGGTGGCTCGCTACTATCAGTGGTTACAATTTCATAAAAGTACTGCTGTTCTACCAGTCTGTGAGGTGAGTGGGGGCAGGCGGGTGGACAGTGCTTTTAAAACATTGAGACCTCTTGCCACCATATGGGAAACATGTGAAAATACAGTATAAGACAGACAATGGTTCTCCCATACAGTTGAAGCAAAGTGAGCCCCAGTTTGAAGGACTTTTATATTCTGTACTACAAAAACGTCAAAACCATATACTGTAAGAAATAACATATGAGTGATCACACGCAGCTTGCCCTATGTTTCCAGCTCAGGGTTGACATAACAGCAGAGATTTCTTGGGCTTCTCTCTTGAGGTCCATAAACTGTTATCTCAGCCCCTCGATGGAAACACAGGCTTTTTGTGTATGGTCACCCATACATTATTCTTTATATAGTAGATGCTGGGCACTTGATTTTTGTTGAGTAAAATAGAAAATAATATAACTTTATCAGTCATTATTTTTTAGACTGTTTTCCACTCCATAAATCTGGGACTTCAGCTTACAAAATGATACAAACTGAAACTCAAGATTCAGGTAACACTAGTTTAAATGAATACTATGCAAGCATCTGCATAAGAGAATCCAGCCTTTTAGCATTTTGACTTACGAAGGTAACATTAGTTTTGTTTTCTATAGATGCTGCAGGGTTGGATAAAGAGCACAGGGACTGCTTGAGCTTTTATGCAATCTGCTGTTTTATGGAGCTTTCTGTCATGCTTAAGAGCAAGGGAATAGAGAAAATGAGCTTTGGCTTTGGTGCTATGCAGAATCAATGTGAAACAGTAAACTGAAAACCCCTCTGATATTCCTTATTATTCATTAATAATTGATAACGCTGCAAAGATTGATTTTATTAACACTGCTTTCTGGGTTTATGATGTATTATTCATGATTTGCAAAAAAAATTATATATATATATATATATTCTTTTTTTTTTTGGAAAGACCTGCTAGTTAGCATGAGTGGGCTGCGTTTGTGGAAAAATTGATTATGCATGCCAGTGGCACAAGCAGATGTCTAATTTTCAACTCAGCTGAAAAGGATAGGCAGAAAAGAAGCATTGAAAGCAGTCAGCAGCCTCTACAGCTATGCTTTGTCTCCTGATTTCTCATTTCTATGCCTGAATCAGAGTGGTGCAGGAAGGAGCACACTATTCTATGATATAAGGGATAAAACCAGGCATTGGGCCTGTTGTAATCATCACCTCACTATCTCAGTGATAATTTGTGTTTGCTAGTCAGATCCCAGTCCATTTGTCCTATAGCATAGGTCTATAATGGGAAAACATATACCATTTTCTGCACCCCCTCCACTATAATATTTTCTTCAATTAATATTTTATCTCCTCTCTTTTCTGATTGGCCCTAATTCAGGACCAGTCCCCCCAGCTCCATCATCCAATTTCTCTGGAACAGCAGTTGTCCATCCCTCCTCTGTCAGAGGACAAGGGAGACCGGTCAGTGGCATGGGACCTGCAGGGGACCAGGCCTTCATCCTACCAGTCGGGAATATGTTCCTGTTTTCCCCTCGGGCCTACAATGATGTGCTATGTGAGCTCTGCCTTTGTGGTGACCCCCTGCCCCCAGCATCAGGTGGGAGGGACACCTTCCCTGGCATACCACTGTGCTGCAACCTAGAACCTCCAGGTGGAAACCACCTAGCAGGATGCATGGACCCTCCTTCAGTCTGAATCTGGGTTATAACATGGCAGAAAGTGAGGCACACAGCATCTCAGCCTTCTATGTCACTGGGCTTACCTAACCAATAAATAATTATGAAAATGTGAATTGCCTGTAGCTTGTCATCATATTAGGGAAAACTTTGCTGTGGTGAGGAAAACACTTTGGACTTACAGATACCAGTGTTATTTTCTCCAGCGTCTGGCTTTATCAGGACATTGTCTGCCAGTCTTTTTGGCTCAGTTGGAGTCCTTCCTCTCTAGTGAAGGATCGCTACAAAGGTAATGGAGTCCTATGGTCTGTAGGTCAGGCATGTACCTGTCTCTACAGCTAATGACATAGCCACTTTAACTATGAAATGGGAGCTATTTACCCCACCTCCCTAAGACTGAACATCTGACTGCTGTGAAGTTGTTAGACTCCACCAGCCCAGGGGATATAAATTTAAGCTGTCTCTTGAGCTCAGATCACCCAAAATGCAACATGGAGAGCTGCTACCAAGGAACTGGAGTGGCCAAAAAAAGAACAGTATAGCTTCTTTAACATTTATTGCACAATACAGTGCTTTAATGATGAGAAATGAGTAGCTATGACTTATTCTTTCATTCATTCATTCATTCATATACAAAGGTTTACAGAAAAATACTGAGCTGGTAACAGCTCATTTCCAGATGAGTCCTGGGGAAGAAGAATACGGACATGGCAGTGCTGTGTTAAAATTTGTACAATGAATGTGCATGGTAAATGGTATTACAATGCAGTGATAAAATAAATACATTAAAGGTGCATAATAAATCACATTACAGTGCAGTCATAATATCAATACAACAAGTATGCACAGTTTCATACAAAAACTAGCAGCGGTGAAGTGTGAATCACATTACAGTGCAGTGATAGAATCAATACAAAAAAATCTGCACAGTAAATCACATTACAGTACAATCATAATATCAGTACAATAAAGGTTCACAGTACAATGCTAAAACATCAGCAGTGACTAGGAAATCACACTGTGTAGAAATAAATTCAGTACAGTAAAAGTACATAATAAATCACACTACAGTGCAATGATAGTATGAGGAGAAAGAATGTGCACAGAATCATAGTAAAAACAACAATGGTAAAGGGTAAATCACATTACCTTGCAGTGATAAAAAGGTGCATAGTAAATCACATTACGGTGTAGTGATCATTTTAGTATAATAAAGGTGTATGATACTGGGTATCAGTGTACTTAAACAGCAGAAGAGAAGTGAAATATGTGAAATTAATAACAAACAATGGAGAACAAGACAAACAGAAATAAAAACAAGCATTTGTCAATGCTGAATGTTTGCTTGCTGATATTAGCATTGGACGTGCAGGAGTTAGACAGGTGCAGAATAGGAATGGCAGTGAAGTACTGAACTCATGCCAACCCCACCTCCACCCTGCAGAGATGAACAGGCATTGGGGTGTGCCTTTGGGTCGTCATAATGCTCATGGCATTTCTCCTCACCCTATCCTGTAGACACCAACAAGTGTTTAGGTGTGTCTTGAGGTGTTCAGCTTCACAGTCACACTACTTCGTTAGGACACATGCTGAAATGGGTGCAGTATAGGAGAATGGGGTGAAGTCTGGGCCCGAAGAGTCTAAGGCATGCCTCAATGCCTGTCACTGGCTTTCAGGTGGTGGTGGAATGGCGTGAGCATTACAGCCAGCAATCCAAAGGCACATCTACTGATGCCTGTCAGTCTGTACAGGGTGGGATGTTATGGTTAGAAACCCTAATGTCCTGGATGTTTATTTGTATTTGTACTACAAATTTTCAACATGGCCTTTTTGTGACCCCCACCTCATGAAAGCATTTGGGACCTCTGCTCATGAACAGTGGCACTGTGATTTTGTTAATGTGTCCCAAACTTTGATTTCCCACAGCGACCATGCCATTCTGCACCAGATGTGCGAAAACACAGATTGGGCAGGATGTGAAGAATGACAGCTGTACTATTCATGGGGAGGTGTGAAGAGATGACAATGTTGACAATCTCGAGTGAAAATATTAAAAAAACTTGAACTTCCAAGCGTACGTGGAAACTGTGCAACACATGCTCATAACACAGTCATTTAGTGGAATTATTTCACCAAATTGTCCACATTGGCATTTTGTGACCTCTGCTCATGAACACTGTCACTGTGATTTTCTTAATCTGTCCTGAACACTGATTTCCCACAGCAACCGCGCTATTCTGCACCGGAAGTGCAAAAACACATTTTGGCCAGGATGTGTAAAATGACAGCTGTACTGTTCATAAGGAGGTGTGAAGAAATGACAATGTTGAAAATCTAGAGTGAAAATATTACAAATTTGCGAAGTTACGAGGGTGCATGGAAACTGCATAGCTCACACATGTAAGACAGTCATTTTACCGACTTTTGTCACTAAATTTTCAACATAAGCATTTTAGTTCCTCTGCTCATGAACAGTGTCACTGTGATTTTCTTAATCTGTCCCAAACACTGATTTCCCACAGCAACCGCTCTATTCTGTGCTGGAAGTGTGAAAACACATTTCGACCAGGATGTAAAAACTGACAGCTGTACTTTTCATAAGGAGGTGTGAAAAAATGCCAATGTTGAAAATCTGGAGTGAACATATTACAAATTCACGAAGTTATGAATGTGTGAGGAAACTGCACAATGCACGCTTGTAACACAGTAATTTTGGGGAATTTTTCTTCCAGATTTGCAACATTGGCTTTTTGAGAGTCCCCCTCAAGAACAGTGACACTGTCATTTCGTTAATCAGTCCCAAAAGGTGATTCCGCGCCATGACCACAAAGCCACCTTTTGGGACCAAATAACATCATGACAGTGACTGAATTCATGAGGAGGGGTCCCAAGAACCCCATATTGAAAATGTGGTGCCAAAAGTCAAAAAAATGGCTGAGATATCCACATAAGTTTAAAAAAACCATTTATGCCATTATACAGCTTACCGGCAATTCTTCAGTTCGCAGTCGGCTTTGAAGAGTGCAGACGTGTTAACAGTCCACTGAAGATCATTGCACCAGGCTCTGGAGGTAAGTATGGGGTGAGGGTGTGTGTAGGGAGGTGGGGTGCCTAGAGGGTGGGTGCGGGTTGGGGAGGGGCAAGGGACTCAACGAGGGACCATTTTCTTTTTAACAGGATTAAAAAAAAGACAACATGGGGCGCTTTTGGCATGCTGGAGTGGGCTCCCAGCGTGCCACCTGGTGTTTGTTGGGGGAACTAGAGCCGAGTGGGGACTGGGGTACATACAGTGTGCTGAGGGGAGCGCATGAGCTAAGGGGATTGGGCACCCCTCAGCACAGAACAAATGGGGGGCGTCATGCTGATGGGGATTGGGCTACCTCATCAGCAAATAAACTGGGGACGGGGCATGCCAACAGGGGGATTGGGCACCCCCGTTGGCTTTAACAGAGACTGTGAGAGGCAACGGCTGTCAATCAGCTTTGTGGGGACTGTGAGAGGCCGACAGAGAAGCCACCACCATGTTTATTGAAAGGGGACACCAGACAATGCAGCTGTAATTGGCTGCTGCAGTCAGGGACTGCCCCGGAAAAACAGCTGCTTGTTGATGATGGGGCACTCCCTGATTGCAGCAGCCAGTTTGTTTCCAGCTGGTGGCAAGCTACACTACTGATGTCATGGACAGCATGATCCTATATTGATGCCACACAGACCAGCCCTAAAATGGGCTTCCTGCACTGGCAACAACACTGTCATGCCTCCACAACTCGTTACTGCAGCAAGCTGCCCCAATATGTTTCTTTTACATGCATGCAAGCAAACATAAAAACAACAATGTGCAGTGGTGCATCACATTTACAACCAGAGGAGAGAAAAATTGTGCAACACAAGAAGAAGTACAGAGGCAGAACAGCAGTGTGAAAACACTACCTGTGTTGGGAGTACTCCATTGTAATGCATAACATATGAATAACTTGGTAGGATATGCATAATTTAGGATTTAAAAGGTGAGATGACTTTAGAAGCCCGATGGAGGCACAGATAACAGGAGGTGTCAGTTGCAGTTATAGTAATGGGTCATGACTCATGGGCATTTCTAGGGTCTGGAAAGTTTAGGGACTTGAGCCCTCAACCTTCCTGTGCAGTGCAGAAAGAAACTTGGACATGAGTCAGTTTTAGGAATTGTGTGTGCATCAGCTGACCCTAGAAAATTATGGGCATATGTGAAAACATTCCTAGGAACAAAGAAAACTCACCTGGAAGACGATATGGTCATAAATGGAGTCCACTGTAATGACCCTAGGACCATTGCCAAAGCGTTTAATAAGCAATTCTCTGACCTGTCCAGTTTCACATCTGCATTCCTCCCCATGCAGCCATCATCCATATCCACTCCACCCACCTACTCTGCTTTTCCCTCTCCTTTTTTACTTTAAGGTGGTAACTAAATCTGAAGTTCTCGGTTTTTTGAACTCTATTTCTGATACTACCAGTGTGGGCTCTGATGGCATCGAGCCCAAACTTTTAAAACTGGCTGCACAATTCATTGCCCAACCTTTGTCTAGAATTTTCACCCTCTTGCTTTGTACTGGATATGTCCCTGTGATCTGGAAAGTGGCCAATGTCACCCCGGTCCCAAAGAAAGGTGATAAAAGGATCATGATGAATTATTGACCGATAGCCATACTATCTGTATTGAGCAAAATTTTGGAAAAATTAGTATCTATCCAAGTTACTGAATTCCTGACCAACTATAACCTCCTCTCACCAATTCAGCATGGTTTTCATAAAGGTCAAAGCACCTCCACTGTCTTGCTTCATCTAACAAATGACACTCTTACTGCAATGGACGATGGCCATCACACAGGGGCACTCTTTGTTGACCTCACTAAGGCATTTGACCTTGTCGACCATCCTCTTCTACTAGACAGCCTCCTAGCCCTTGACTTCTCTTGTAACTCAGTGGCCTGGTTTAATAGCTATCTATCAAACAGAACCCAGCTGGTTAGATTCAATTCCTCTAAGTCCAGTCCCTTGACAATTAACCTAGGTGTCCCTCAGGGGTCAATATTAGGTCCCCTTCTTTTCTCTATTTTTATTAATAGCATCTTGTCAGTTATCCCTGATTACTCTGTGATCCTTTTTGCGGATGACCTGGTCTTATACTGTAGTGATAAGAATGTAGGCCACATAAACCAAACACTCTCATCCGCTTTCATGTCTATTCAATCTTGGCACTTCCACCATAAGCTAATCCTTAATGCTAGTAAAATGCAAACCATGTTGTTTGGGACTGCAGTCAAATTATAACACAGTTGGGACTTATTTAAGGTATCTGGACAGGGTGGGATGGACCTTGAATCAGTACACTCCTTCAGGTATCTTGGAGTCCTCCTTGATGAAAACCTCAATTTTGATAAGCACATAACAGTCACCTGTAAAACGGTTAACGCTAAAATTGGGGTAGTCTACAAAACAAGCTATGTCCTTACACAGTTAGCTAGATTAGCCATTGCCCATGGGATATTGCTCCCGTCGCTATCCTACAGGGTAGTCTCCTATCTCTGTGCATCCCTCTCACTCCTTAGAAAGTGGGATACCACCTACAACAGCATCTGCAGGTATGCCTCTGCCACCCCCTGGTCAAAACACCACTGTCAGCTCTATGCTGATCTAAATTGGCTACCCCCCACTTCTGCTCATGCTCTGATCCATGGCTCTTTAACTGACAATATTCTCAGAGCAGGTATCCCTGTCTCACTTGCCTCCCTACTTACTCCACTGCCTTCCTCGTATGGTCTTCGATCATCTGATAAATCCCTGCTGCTTATACCCAGATATAAATCTAACAAAGGAACCCCTAGCTTTGTCACATTCAGCAGCCAAACTCTGGAACTCCCTACCCCCTGAGGTCCATCTAGCTCCCAGTCATAGCCAATTCAAAAACAAATATCACTCCTTCCTCTTTAGCCAGGTCTCCTGTACCTGCTTCAACCCCCAACATTGCACCCAGTTTTTCTGCTGCTCTGCTGTCACTCTCCCCCTGCTGTATATTGATCTCCACTTCTCAGGCACTGAAACCAATTTGTTGTTTGCTTGATGCGTTGTATTTCAACATTGTATTGCCTATGTACTCTTAGCAATCCTGTAATTCACCCATGTACCAGTGAACTCTTGTTTATCTCTGTATTTGCTTCTTTCTCAGTGCACAATATGTACTCCCTGTTTTACTCCACCTCACTGTAATCCTCTCTGGTTGTGCCTGGCAATAGTCATATTTTTGGCATGGCACTTACCTGGTAAACAAAACTAAAATTAATTAAATTAATACAGTAACCGGTTATAATTACTACATCTGTATGAACCAAACTGTGCAAAACAATGTAACTTTGTTTCTGTAACCTGTTCTAAACACAGTACCTTATTCATGATGTAACCCAGATGTAAGTTCCCTTGTCTGTTTTGAACCATTTCTGTATTTGCCACTGTCTGTTACTTCCCTGAAATTGCTCTGTAATTCTCCCGGGTCGTGCCTGAAAATAGTCATCTCTATGGCTAGTGCACTTACCCGGTAAACAAAAACTAAAATAAATAAATATTTTATTTGGGGCTAATGAATAAGGATTTGGAGCTCCAGACCCTAATGCCTACCTGCAGTGATGCTGCTGGTCATGAGGTCATGGAGAAGGGTGTTTAGAACAGGAGGAGATGAGGCACAGCAAATATCAGAGGAAGGTTGGACCAGAGTCCACAGTAATCAAAATCTGAAGGCAAAAGCAGGTTGACCTATTAATGCTTTTATGTGGGTGAGGGAGACAGTGAGTATCAGAGTTGTGAAGGAAGTATGAGGAGAAGGATGGTTGAGAAGGGCTCTAAGATAAGGAAGGAACTAATCCACATTCAAATTTTGAGATGCAAGAGGCATAGTGGGAGAGATGCCTAGCGTCAAGAAGGAAGAGTGAGAGGAAGGTGTATAGTGGTGAGTGCAAGGGATGCAGTCTTTGGTGAAGCGGCAAAGAAGTAAAAAAGGGGGGTCCAGTTTGGCATGGGTGACTTTAGGTGTTGCAGTGTATATACATCATTCCCATAGTATGTGACTGTGAGAATAACCTTAATGATGATCCCTCTGCTGGCGGGAGAGGGAGTGGGATATATGTTTTGTTCCTGCAGAGCACACTGAACTTAGGGTGGAGATTTTGATGTATGGCATACACATGGCAGAAGAAGCCAAAACCAGGGCCGCAGTAATGGGGGGAAAGTGGGGATCTTGTCCAGGGCCCTGAGCTCAGGAGGGGCCCACCTGAGGAGCTGGCGTTACCCCTGGCATTAGCTGGTTTGGGAAACAGGGGCCCATTTCAAGTGACTTGTCCTGGGCCCCAAAATTCATAGCTGCAGCCCTGGCCAAAACAGTAGCCAAGCTAAATCCATCATTGTGGGCACCATTCAGGATATTAAAAGCAGAGTGGGACCGAGTTCTGACTAGATGCTTTCTGGTATGGAAGGACACTGAAACTATTTTCTTGGTATTGTGAGTGAGCTCACTGGAACAGAACCAGAGATGGAGGTTGGTAAGATCCTACAGGAGCCAAACAGCCAGATGAGAGGCAAAGGGAACAGAAGCAAAAAGAACAGTGTTGTCTGCATCCATTTATATGTGCAAGGACACACAAGCTTTTGGGAGGTCATTGAGGAATACTGAGAACAGGATAACACTAAGGACAGAGCCTTGGGGTACATCTGAATGGATAGGGAGTTGGGATAGAGGATTTCACCTACAGGACTACTTGAGGCCAACTCAGTAGGTAGCAGCTGAACCACCATCAAACTGAGTGGTCAGAGAGTCAAGTGCTCATAAGGTTGTCTAGGAGAATGGGATTGGTGATAGTGTCAAAGGCTTAGGCCAGGTTGATAAAGATGGCAGAGGTGATCAGGCACTGATCCATCCCATCCGAAGGTAGTCAGTGAACTGGAGAAGGGAGGTGGCAGTAGAGTTAGTTTTCCTGAACCCAGACTGCCAAGGAGTGAAGAAGGAAGAAGAATCCTTAATGGAGGAGAGTTGAGAAAGAACCCATTGTTCCTGGAGCTTAGCCAAGGCTGTCAGGAGAGAGCTAGGGAGATAGTTCCTTGGCATAGAAAGGGCACTCCCTTTAGGAAGGAGAATTACAACAGCCCTCTTCTATGAATTGTAGGCAGCACCCAGAAGGAAGGAAAGGTTAAGAATGTAAGAACTAGAGATTGCTATAAGCAGGGAAAGACAGACTGAGGAGCTCGGGGTTGCACTCACCAGGACTAATTTTTTGAGAGAATTAAAATCAAGCAGAGCCATTTGGGATATGGAGGAAGTTGGAGAGATGAGGCAAAAAGAAAGAGAAGGGGGGGGGGACTGTACCAGGGGCAGAAAGTGAGAGGAGAAAAGAGTGTGGATGACTTTCCAGAACTATGAGGGGTAGTTGATATTGTTTTGGAGGATGGAAGGGAAGTAATCTAATTTAGCAAGCCTGCTAGCTGTGGTGCAGGCATAGTTTGAAGCTTGAAATATTGCAGGGTCTCCTGGAGAGCCTGAAGTCTTGTGGATACACCAGGCCAAGTCACTTGCCTTGAGATAAGCAAGTAACTCAGCTGTGATCCAAGGAAGGTGGGATACTCTAACACTGATCTTCCATAGAGTAGCATCCCAGTTAACCGTGATTTTTTTCTGGAATTTTAGGAGGTTTGTATTTTGTCTGAAGCCACTGTGAAGAAGTCAGTATTGGACTGGTCAGCATGTGGAACAGACAGATCAGGAGACCAGAAAGATTGAATTTAGATAATCTTGGGGTTGGGAGACTTTGGACTGATTGACCTTCCACACACAGTAGACCATACAGTGATCACTTAACAGTTAAGGCAAAGTTCCAGCCTCCACTTCACAGTGTGGAGGGAGGAGAAGATCTGATCAATAAGGGAATGGTTAGATGACTGGAGGTGTGCGAAATGGGCTTGGAGATGAGCTGGCTGAGTTGGAGTGATTTAGCATTCTGGCATACTTTCTTAGAGGCTGGGGACTGGAATGCCAACTGGAGTTAATGATGATCAGAACTAGGGGTCTCCACTAGAAGCCAAGGAGGAGATGGAGGATAGGAGGTCATTAATAGAACCTGGGCAGTAATAGATATCAGCAACAAAGGAAGACAAAGAGAAAGGAATATTGAGTTTGTGGAGCAGTAGTTCATGTGAGGAAGGAACAGAGGAACTATGAGGTGACCAAGTTGAAGTAAGGGGAGATTGAAATTGCAAACCCCTCCTGTCCCTCTTACCTCAATCATGCCTGGTCATCAAGTACTCAGGAAGGGATACGGTTGAGGCACTAATCATGGAGGATAGCCAGACTCAGAGATGTCCAGAACATCTGACTGGAGTTTTAACACTGGTAGATGTTATCAGCAGCCATGTCCAGTGGAGAACAGACAAACTCCCCATCTGCAATACCTTTCCAGACCATATCAAGCGTGAGATAGAGACACATTCATAGACACAAGGTGTGAGTGGGACATCAGATAGACCAGAGAGACTGATTTACTGGCTAAGAAGACTCACCACAAGCAGAGATAGTGAAGCCCTGCATAGTGAGGGAGATCCAAGAGCAACATAACCATAAAAAAAGTCAGGCTTGCCCCTACAGCTGGGGAAGTGAGCTATCTGTTCGGTACATATTTACTAGATTTGGTCTGCTGGCCTGGAGTTTCCAGATATTTCTGTTTGAGGTTTAGATTTTTTATGAGCAATTGTTTGGCCTTGTTTTTTTGTTTGGAGTTTCCACATGTTCACTGAGTTGCTAACCATTGTATGAAGTGCACCACTAGTGGCCATCCACGTGGAGTGACAGCAGGCCCATTCTAATTCCAGAGCTGGGTGCACAGTATAATTTGGGAGCTTTCTTACAGTTGCCAAAGGGCAGATCATTGGCACCAGTGAAGAGAGTGTAAGGCCACTAGTACAGGCTAGCAAATCATAGTCTGTATTGCACACTGTGGTGTGGGTGTAGGCTGAGGTAGAGGGGTGCCTGGAAAGGCCTTTTTAGCCATAGCACACGGACGCATTGGTTTTGTTTGCACTTGCTCAGGGTTTGAGAAGAGCGGCCACTAATTAAATCAATTTTGCCTACATTGGGCACTTTAAGACTAGCCAGAAATACTTTCTACCACACATTTTCACTAACCTTCATTTGTACCGTTAGGGTATGCTGCACTAATAAAGCTGCTATTCAGCTTTTTGGGTTTGTTGTCTGCTGAAAATCATTACAGAGTTTAAGTGCATGCTTGTTGGGGACTGTGATCACACTGGGGAGGTGGAGAGGTATGGCATCCCATGGGGTTGCACCACACTGTCACTGTCACCAGGCCAACTATATTTTTTCTCAGGGTAAAGACACTGTGCTGTTTCTTAATCAGAGACATCATGAACCCAGGCACTACTGTGGTATTTACAGCAACCAGAGGTACTGTAATGTGGTAGTTCCCCATGCCTCTAAAGCATCTAGGAGGTCACATAACCCATGGAGAAACATCACCCTGAAGGGCACCTTACAAATACAGAGTTTTAGTGGCTGAACATTAAGGCATGGACAAGTCATACCACTTGCCATGTGCACAGCAGACTGCCAAACTGCCTGCCAACAGCTCCTCCTACAGATAGAGATGTTTAAAGTCAGGAAACTTCACTTTGCAAAATACTTTGCAAAGATTCCCAGCTTTGTGATGTGCAAAGTGCCTACTCTACATAGTTCTTCATTTAATGAAGTGCCTCCTTTACTCAGTGAAGCAATACTGTGCACAGGAAGAACTATTTTTTGCAAGAGCTTGATGAGCTTGTTGCTGGCATGGTGTTGGAGTCCCCCAGATGGCTGATTCTGGGGGATTTCAATGCCTGGGTGGGTGATCGGTTCTTGGGATTTGGAAATGATCTCCCTAGGAGTGTGGAGGCTCTGGGCCTGCCACAGAATGTTATGACAGTGACCCACTTGCGTGGCCACATTCTGGACTTCGTGTTTTCTTTGGGTCTTGATGTTACTGACCTCAGAGTAGATCCAGTAGTTTGGTTGGACCACAGCACTGTGGGGTTCACATTTAGGGCCCCCCCCAATGATCCTGCCCTGCTGGAGATGGTCCAGTACTGCCCATTATGAGTGGTGTCCTCGGTAGGACTACAGGTGGCGCTGGACCTATCGAGCGTGGAGGCTGCGTGTGCGATTGGGATGGAGGAGGCAGTAACAACCTCTAATCGGGCTGTCACTGCCACCTTTGATTCAATCGCACCCATTTGTGCCAGGCCCCTGTGTACTCACTGGAGACCTTCTTGGTATGAAGAGGAACTCAGGGGGTTAAAGACTAGGGGCCAGAGGTTAGAGAGATGTTCAAGAAGATCTGGTCTGATGGAGGACAAATTGGCTATGAGGTCACACTATGTCGACTATCAGGGGGCAATCTCCTGAAAGAAGGCTGATTTTTTGTCTATTTATTTATTTATGTATTAGCTTTTGATGACTGGTTAAGTGCATTAGGCAGTAGCCCTGCCTATTTTCAGATACAACCCAGGAGAGTACATTATACAGTCATTATAAACAAACACAGGTACATATATACAGTCTTATAACATTTACAAAAGATATCCACATAGGGATAGTCAGAAATAATACCTACAAGCTGGACTATCCATGCAGGGATGAACAAGGCAGACTAAGACAAGTTGGGAGATATGTTGGGAGATCAGAGAAACCAAAAGTCTAGGCAGTTAGGACAAGCAAGGTTAGGTACAGTTGTATGTAGGACTTTGTTGTAAACGGGACTTTGTCCTAACAAATGAATTTCCTGTGAAAAAATAAACTTTTAATCAATCATCAATCAATCATGTGTCAAGTGCATAAAGGTGAGAGAAAAGTGCAGTCTTGAAGGAGGAGAGAGATAAGGGGCACTTTAAATTGGGGGGAAGGGAGTTCCAGAATTTGGTGTCAAAATGAGAGAATGCTTGCTCACCACGGGACAGAGAACAATGGAGAATTTGAGGATCTCAGAGGGCGGAAGTGAAGCACAGGGTTAAACATGGCTGCAAGGGAATTAGGGCGGGGGTTTCTGGTCATGGAGTTGATGAAACATCCCAGAGAGTAGTAGTGGCAGGAACTGGGAGACAGACAGTGCAGGGCAGAGTACAGAAGGCAATGGTGAGTGAGGTGAGGGTCCGATAAGGCAAACCTACAAATGTTGTTGTAAGTGGTGTCCCACTTTTGAAGAATACTAGCATTAGCCTGGGAAAGGATAGGGAGAGCATATAGTAGCCTAGGGAGCAAGACACCTCTAGCCACAGAGATCCTGCTTCCAGGGATTAGGGAGTGATGCACGTGGTATGCTGCACCACTCTTCATGTTATTGGATCTGCATACATTGTTTATGTGAGAGGAGAAATCAAGTGCAGGATCCAGCATCACCCATAGGTATTTGAAGGAGTCCATGGACAGGACTGCTGATCCATCGCGACAAAGCACTTGAAGCTTGGGGGACTCGACATGGACTTTTCTAGGGGACCCAAACAGCATATCCTGAGTTTTAGGAAGGTTGAGGATTAGAAAGTTAGAGGAGAACCAGGATTGAAGTTGTTGGAACCCAGATGATAGATGACCATTAAGTTCAGTGATGGAACAGGAGGCAGTGTAGAGCACTAAGTCATCTGCATACCTGATGGAGTGACAGTGGGGTATGGAAGTAGGAACATCATTAACAAAGATGGAGAAGACCAAGGGCCCAAGAATGGAACCTTGCGGGATGCCACAGGAGATTGGGGCAGGAGATGAAAGAACCTTACAGAAGGAGACGGATTGGGGACGGTTATTAAGGTAGCTGCAGATCCAGGATAAGGTAGATTCAGAGGCACCAAGAGAATGTAACTTATCAAAGAGCAGGTGGTGATTAACCAAGTCAAAGGCCATGGTTAGGTCTATGAACACTGAGCCAGTAAATATGCCTTTATCCATATTGGACTTAACCTCACTGGTGAATAGGGTGAGAGCAGTGGTGGTGCTATGACCAGCCCTGAATCCATGTTGAACAAGGGACTGATGGCTGAAATTAAATAAATGAGCAGAGATCTGATGGTGGATAAGTTTCTCCAATAACTTGAAGAGAGTAGGCAGTAATGCAATTGGATGATAGTTAGATAGGATTCTTGTGTCTCCTTTCTTGAACATCGGAATAGTCCTAATGGATTTCCAGGCCAAAGGCACCATGGAGGTGCTGATGGATAAGTAAAAGAGTGGAGTAATGGGCGTGACTAGAAGAGGAGCAACAAGTTTAAGGATTCTGGGTTCCAGACCATCTGAAATGGCAGTGCCATGAGAGGGAATGGTTCTTAATAATCTAAGAACCTCCTGATATGTGACATGGGAAAACTCCAGAGTAGGATATGTATCAAGAAGAGCTAGAGGAGGGGGCTGGGGGCCACAGGATGCAGGAGGGAGGATATGAGGAACCATGGTAAAGAGGGTGTTAAAGGCTTTGGCAATAGTGCAGGGGTTATTGCAAAGGATATCATAAATTAGCATATCACTCAGTGCCTGCAGCTTTGTATTCCCCAGGATCTCATTAATCTGGGTCCAGTATCTCTTAGGGTTAGAGGCAGAGGAGTTAAGGAGTTCTTGGTAGTAGACACTCTTGACTGCCCCAACCTCCTTCTTACAGGTATTGCGCAAGGCACAATACTCCTCAAAGTCAGCCTGAAGAGAGGAGGATTTCCATTTTGACCAAAGTTTGTCATGATGCTTGAGCTGTTGCAGGAGAGGCCGCTTCAGCCACTTGGTCACTTTCCCTCTGACCCTATGTGTTGAGGACAGAATGTGCTCATTCTGCAAGGTTAGTAAAGTTGTGTTGAAATAATTAGAGGCCTGGTTGATGTCAGTGGTAGTAAAGCGGGGAGACCAGTCAACATGTTTTAGGTTATAATGGAACACTGATGGGTCAAACTTGGAAAAGTCGGCAAAGGATAGCACTTTTGGAGGATAAGAGGAAGTGTAGGCACCCCTCACACAGTAGACTGGGCAGCGGTCACTGATAGAGTTGGGTAAAACCCCAGCTGAGGAATAGCAATCCTTCTGGTTAGTGAGGATCCAGTCTATCAGAGTACAGCTGGAACCATTCTGCAGGATCCTAGTATGAGACGAGATGAGTAGAAAAAGGTTAGCCTTGATGATGGTAGAGGCAAGAAGAGAAGAGTTAGGACCAAGCCAGTTGAGGTTAAAATCACCCAGACAGATCACCTCATTTTTCTTAGATTGTGAAGGAATTAGCTCTGTAAGCTCCTCAAGACCAAGTTTGCTATTACAAGGTGGTATATATATATATATATATATATATATATGTATATATATATATATATATATATATATATATATGCCAAAGATGTGCAGTTTCTTGGCACCACTAAGTAATAGGAGAGAGTGTAATACCTCTCCATTATTCAGAGGTGGTGTAGGCAGAACAGAAAAATTCAGGTGAGCCTTATAGTACAGTGACAAACCACCACCTCTTTTGGAGGAAGGTTGGTCAGCCCAATACATGTTATAGTCTTGTAGCATTCAGTTAAGATCAGAGACAGCTGGTTTCAACCAGGTTTCAGAAAGGACAAGTGTAGCAGGATTATTGACATGTACCCAAGCTTCAAGCTCTGGGAGAGTAGCAATATTGAGATGGATAGAGGTCAAGCCCAAGGCCTGTAACAGTAGCTTGGCCAAGCAAGAATAAGTTTGCTTAGGACTGACCAACGGGCCAGGGTTGGACTCAATTTCCCCAGCTAGGGTAAGGGATGGCGCTATAACCCATAGTGTAACAAGCTCAATGGAACAAGATACATTCATAGGGGAGGTAAGTTTCCTGTATACAGTGAGCCTTAGGAGAGACCCTAACAGCTTGTAGCTGAGGTACACTGGAGGAACTGGTGTGGAGGAACTATCTGCAAGCATGTTGGAGTAGGTGAAGTTGCTAAGGGGCCCCTCAGACAGGTGTGTGGGAGTCCCTGTAACTAGGGAGAGGGAGTCTAGAGTAAGTAGGGCAAAGAATGTGCAGGGCAGATAGCACAAAGCCAATCCAGACATCCTAGAAGGAGATAAAGAGCAAGGACTGGCAAGAAAATAAGTAGTTTGAAGGGTATTAGGAATCAAGATCTGGTGGGATGAGAAAGCAGTGCCCTCGAAGAGGCAGGATCAAAAAAGGAAAAACATAAATGTAAAAAATAACCAGGAGTAATAGAAACACAACAGGCGACTGAATCAGAGAACAGACAGAAAGTGTGCTCGGCACATTAATAGGGTGGCGACATCTAGTGGAGGAATAAAATAATCTGCAGATGAGAAACTGAGAAGACAGAAAAAAAACCTCTTCAGAATCATCCCGTAACACATGAAAGTAGGGACCTATAAAAAGAAAGCCAGCGAAGGGTGAGAGGGTATGGGGGGGCAGGCAGGGAGCAGCTGCGCAGCAGCTGTTGGGATTTCCTAAGTCCAGCAGCAAAGTAGAATCAGCCATTTGTATGGGCTACTACTTCTTCAGCTCAATTATTTACTTCTTCAGCTCAATTGTTACAATTTTAAAATGAGGGGTCGCTACTCTGCAGTGCAGACTTTAGGACCAGGGTTCAATCTTAACATTGTTTTACTAGCCCTGAACCTAGTGCAAATTGACCAGGGCTAGAGCAGCTAACCCTCTACTTGTCCTTCTTGACTAGTGCAGGTTTGTCATGGCTATTAGTGAAGTTGAAAAGGTCCCTGCTTTAGCAGGCTGTAGTCCTTTTGACAATCTCCCTCAGTGTTCCAGGTGACGTAGTATGATTAGCAGCTCATTAAGAGCCGCAACAATCTGGCAGTTCAAGAGGGGGATCCAACAAAAGACTCAATGTGAGTCATCATCACTCAGTTGTTAGGACATTCAGCTAGTGTGCATGCTGTGATCAAAGGTAGAGTGTTGTTAAATCACTAGCTTCCAGTTTTCTGAACTTGTTTTTGATTTGTCCCACATTATTAAGAACAGTGTGCCTCATTTCCCAACCTTTTGAGTGTCTGTATCCAACACTGCAATGACAGACTGATATGATGCATACAGGGTCTGCCCAGCCAGGTGGTCTGTGAGCTCTATACTTTCCCTTGACACCACTGCAGACTAGACTCTGAAGTGGCCATCCATAGACCCATAGCTGCCATTACTGGCTGTGTAGCGGTCTGCAGCTCCTCTTAATTTATTTATTTATTTATTTGTAAATCAGTTTACAACCTTTGAGCCAGAGGCTCATTTCCAAAGGTACCTCGTCACATTGAGGACAAACAACAAATTTAGGTTGCAGAATACAAGTCACTGAATTAGAGTTACACATATTGATTTCATACATTATACAATTTAGTAGCACTTACATTGACACAGCTAGCACAAGCTGGTTACAACAGAGGTATGATGCACAGGGGGAGAAAGTGGGGGGGGGGTGAGGTGGAGTGCCGCAGAGCCAACCAGTCAATGCCATCCATGTAGTACCACCCTTACACTACCCAGCATGTCATTTCATCCTAAAACATTGTTTTGAAGCGTGTATGGTGCAAAGTAAAACCTCAGTAAACTGTATAATTTGAAACTGTAAATATAGGTATTCCTGGTGTGCATAGATCATCCTATATAGAAAGAGCGGTAGCACAGCATCATGCCTGTATACTGCTCCCCATTTGGCTGATGAAAGGACACTTATGAAAAATCTGTTGTTGTTAGGGCAGTGCATGTTAAATCAATACTTTTGTGGCTCATATATATATAAACAGATGTGTCAAAGTTTCTTATATCCCAAGCCCCCTTTGTTTGTTTAACTCTCTCCAAAAAGATCCTAGAACTGCCCCTGGCTCACTTCGCAGTGTAAGAAAACTTCCATAAGTGCAAGTCTGGCTAATCACAGGGGGGTGAATGAGAGTTTCTTTCTCTGCCTGACTCTGTACATTGCCCTGCAGGTCAGAGACTGTGGTGAAGTGCATGATGATGTTGGCCCTTTTGTGTGCAGAACTAGAACTGCTTGGCTGAACATTTGCTAGTATGGTGTTCTCTGGTTTGGTGGGGATGGGGTGAAGAAAGAGGAAACAAGGGGCACATGATAAGAAACAGTGTGTGTGTACACACTGCATGTGATTGGACTGTAGTCTTTTTTTTTTTTTGCTGGGGAAGGAAGCGATGTGGGAGCAGGATAAATATGCAATAATCAGAGTATTTCTCGGCTTGCATTTTTCCTGCATAACTGATCAAAATGTACCATTATTATTGTGGGCTAGTGCAACCATCTGCAGGCTAGTGCAATTTTGAATCAACTTGTCCTGCTGGCTAGTGCAAAAAAAAGTTAAGGTTGACCCCTGTTTAGGACACTCAAATTTAACCGAGAGGCTGCAACTTCGGGGTGCTCTAATCAAATTCCAAATTTAAATGAGAGGCTGCTACTACAAGTGCACTTAAGCCTCGGGAAAATTGAGACCTCAATCAGAGTAAATGCCCAATAAATTTAATACCAGAACTGAGAAATTCTAAAATTAATTCTCAGCACTGATAGTATCTGGGGCTTTATTCATGAGAAATACTCTGTGAATGGCATTTAGTTTCAAGCTGCAGTGTGGGACCCTAAAATAGATTCCAAATACACAGCCCCACGCAGCACTAAATTAACACTGCAGCAAGTCTCTAAGGAATTCATTTAAATTTCCCTACTGTAAAGGCATGCAATCAATGGCAATAGTCTAAACACAATTGAGAGTGAAGCCAGAAGGGCATGCAAATATGGTGGCTAGTTTGAATCTTGGACAGAAGCTGGGTATTTTCTCGATCAGTGCTTTGTTCCGTACCTTGTGAAATGGCGGTTGGTGCCAAACAGCTCTGAGGGAAGAATGCCCTGAAAAATAATTAGAAGAGCTATGGAGAGATAACTAGGGAGGTGAGGAAGGATTGTGAGCGTTGTGGGAGGTAACTAGGGAAGGAACAGGATTACAGAAATTGAGTTACAGGAGCGGGGGGGGGGGAGGAGGCAGAGCAAGCAGCTTGGTGGAAATGGAGGCACAGCCAAGGGAGCAGAGAATGGTCAGTAGCTGAGAGAGAGAGTAGCGCAGCAGGAGAAGGAGGTAGAAGTTAAAGAGGTAGGGGAAAGGCAGAGGGATAATCTAAAAACTGTAATTAAGATGTCAGCAAACACATTTAAAATCAGATAGCAAAAGCGTGTGTAAAAAGCACTGCACTAGGAGGGCATAACCAAGGCTACTCTGATGTTACAACTAACTTTGCTGACAAAGACCATGTATTAACACTGAGCATCAAGTTATAACTACTAAAAGCAAAAATGGGTGATGGTAAAAAAATGCCTGCAATAGAAACAGCAGTGCTAAAAGGACCTACTTGACTGTCTGCGGTTCTGGTGTGGCCTGTCTGGTAATGTCATCAACTGGTTCAGGTCATACTTACCAGGCAGAGTGCAGAGGGTGATGATGGGATTGGCATCATCTAACCCAAAGCCTTTGCTCTGTAGGATTCCACAAGGTTCGGTCTTGTCACCCTTGTTGTTCACGGTGTATATGCTGCCATTGGGAGACATTATCAGGTGGTATGGACTGGGTTTTCACTGTTAAATGGAGATGATACCCAGCTATACCTGTCCTGTGCACGCAAAACTCAGACAGCTGCCTCTGTATTTAACAACTGCCTAGAAGAAATTCAGATATGGATGACTCAAAATTGGCTTAGACTTAACCCAGACAAGACTGAGGTACTAGTGGTGGATCCAGGTCATTGTGGTGGGGGTGGGAGGGAGCCCCCCCAGCCTAATGCTAGGGGGGGCTCCGCTTGTGTCTTCCAGATGAGTGAAGGATCTGGGCATGATCCTTGACAATGGCCTGACACTTGATGCTCATGTGTCAGCCATGGTTAAAAGTGGATTCTAACATCTCAGGAACATTGCCTGGATCTGAGCCCTGATCCTGCCTGAGGCCTTGACTATACTGGTGCATACTTTTGTTACATTCTGGTTGGACTACTGTAATTCCCTGTAACTGGGGTTATCTGGAGGCATCCTCTGCCAGCAGCAGCTGGTACAGAATGTGGCAGCAAGGCTGTTGACGGGAGTGAAAAAGAGTGATCATATCACCCCAATCCTCCATGAACTGCACTGGCTACCAGTTAAGTGGAGGATTGTCTTCAAGGTAGGGCCTTTGACCTACAAGACACTGCATGAAAGGGAGCCAGTCTAGCTGCAAGATCTCCTTGTCCCATACCGCCCATCCTGGACACTCCATTCTGCCTAGGGTTGCCTCCTTTTAGTTCCCAGGGTTAGGTTGCAGCATTCAGGAGACCGTGCATTTTTGGTGGCCATGCCTACCCTGTGGAACGCACTGCCTAGGTATCTTAGGGGGGGCTCCCTTGGTAGAAGCCTTTAAAAAGGGTCTCAAGACTTATTTCTTCCAGCAGGCTTTTAATTGCTAAATTTATTTTATTTCTGTTTTAAATGGAATAGAAAGATCATTTTAACTTGTTACTGACTTCCAGTTAATGTAGTATCATAAGACTGTTGTTTTAATATCTGTATTATTGTCTTGAATGTACAGCACTCTGAGCCCCTGGAATAGGGCGCTTTAGAAATAAAGTATCTATCTATCTATCTATCTATCTATCTATCTAGTTAGCTAGCTATCTATCTATCTATCTAGCTAGCTATCTATCTATCTATCCATTCAAAGTGAGCTGCCCAAACAATAAATGCACCCCTGCATCCTCTGTGGCACTAGTTAACATCCCCCACCACACCACATATTTTGTAATGGGATCTCCCACAGTTCCTCTGCAGGCCTTCACAACCATCCACCTCTTCCTGCCTGTACCCAACACATTTGTTGGGTACAGGCAGGAGGAGGTGGATGGTTATTAAGGCCTGCGGTGGAATTGGTGCTGCTTTTTCCTTCCTCCCCATCTATAAAAGCAGGTTTCTCCAACATCCCCAATCATCCCTGTTTTTTATAACATAAACACCTCTCCCTTTACCCCCCTCTTGCCCAAAACAGTGTTTGCACCAGCTTTGCTTGCAGATTTAAATTTGCAGCATTGCTATCTGCAGGTAAAAGCAAACCGTACCAAGATTATAAAGCAAGCTGTACCAACATTATTATAAGTACATATAGCTATATATATATATATAAAAATATATATAATATCAGATTACTCCAGGTTCCACATCAAGACATCGACACAGTCAATGTCGACGCCCCTGACAGTGAAGGGATCAATGCCGTCAGTCGGCATTGTTCCTGACGAATGAAGAAAGTGTTTTGCCCCCTACACCCTCCATGCAGTGGGCTGTGCCTCCCACAGCCCCCCATCTCTGTATATCCAACTCCAGGTCAGAGTTGGTTCATGGTGGGGGCGAAACACCAGGAGTCGTGGTGTCAGCACATAGCAGACCACCACAGTGAAAAATCTCGACCTGGTGAGATTTGTCGCTGTGGCTGTGTTTGCTGTCAGGATGTCATTATCCTGACCTGCTACTATTACTCTATATCCTCTACAATCACATTTAAAAATATGTGCTCCATGGAGTTGTGGGGAAGGAGCAGGCAGTGATTGTCAGAGACAACATTGTAAACAGAAGACAACACTAGCCACTCCATGACAGGTAAACAGTGAATAAAGTACTTTAAAATTGTTCTTTATTAAAAAGTTATACTTTCTAAATATTTGCTCATGTTATAATTGCAGTTCGATACTCCAGAGTGTGGTTATACTAAGACAAATGCTCTTCCTGTGGTAGAAAGTTCTTGATCCATAACTTCATACCTTACAACATAACTGAGTGTGCCTATATCCTAGCACAACTAACACCATGTTGTGTCTTTTTGCTTTTGTAACACTTGCAGGAATGTGTGGTGGGCTATAATAACAACATTCTCTAGTTTTTCAAAGGCCCTTGCCTGAGCCTTGTGCCTCACAACCCACCCAAGGTGTTCAGTTATTATAAAATTATGCACCTTGCCATGCTTTATTCCTTATTTGTTAAATTCTGATAAGATACAAACTTATTCATGCAGTTGGAAAAGGTTGGTTAGTGTTAATTCAATGCACAGCCCATGGACTTGTGAGTGTTATTTCAGAAAGGTAAAGCATGGCCCAACCATTGTCGTTACATAAAAGAACAAAATCTGAAATGCTTCTGAACAGGTACATTAGATAGTTTGTTTGTGTGTCCTGCCCCTACCCCCTACCCTTGGAACAGGTTGGTGCATCCTCTAGCAAACTGGTCTCAGACTGAAAAACGCCATTGTAAGAGATTGAATTACAAATGCATAATCAACAGGCAGTTAGCACACACAGTGTTTAATATTCAGATATGTACAGATTGTTAGATTTGGAAGCGAAGATCAGAATTGTTTAGAACCTTCTGGGGTTTTAGTTTGAACTAGAATCAGAAAAGGTTCTCCTGCATCAGGAGTTTCTTAATATATTGTACTCCATCACACTTTTTAAAGAAGAACTGCATTTAACCTGCAAGCCTGTGTTTTCTGTTGAAGCTCTTATTTGTTTTGTTTTTTTAAATCCTGGTTTACATTCTGTTACTGGTCCATCTTTATTGATCTTTGAATAAACTACATGGGTGTTTCTGGCTTGTACTATGTAGCTAGATACCATTTTAGGACTGTGTAATGAACTTTAAGTCATTGCTAAGCTCTTACGTTGTTGACATAATATGCACCTGTGTGCGACTCTGCAATTCTGAGGTTAAAAGGGACATAACATACATCATAATGTTCTAAAATGGTATTTACTACCAGTGTGTAAATCAGAAACACCAACTGAGTTTACAGTAATGATACAACAATAAAAGAATTGGAGTCCATATTAAAAAGAAAACACCTTCTAGAGGACAAAAAGACTTCTGTGTCTGTCCTCACTAAATGGGTACATTTATGCCTTACCCTCTTTATGTGCCATTAATTTACATAATATAGCAATTCCAGTCTAAAACAACTGCACTGCACTGTGCTATATAACAAGCTTAGACAGGATTTATAACCTTGGCATGGCAACACTAGCCAGTCTGTTTTAATTAAAAAAAATTGCATAAATGTCCCCTTCTTTTTTCATGCCTCGAGTGAGACATTTAAATGCAGTGTGCCTTGTGTACACTATTTCTGTCATTCAGCCTGCACTCCCAAACACTAAAGACTGTGTGTAGGCTGGCAAGACGCACACTTCCAAAAGTAGTGTGTGTTTATAAGTTTGCTGCCTTTAATTTTTAATTTAAATGCCACCAAAATGGGCAATCACGTATGTAACCTACTCCATCCCCCTTGGTTACATACATGATTGCAATGCAAATTCCTCCTAGTCAGTGATATTTTGGTGTTCCAATGCCTGCTCACAAAAACCCAAAGGCTTACTGTAAGATTGCTGCTTTTTGTTTCCCCCGGAGCTCCAAGCTTCCCGAGCAGTCACATTTTCAAATTGGGCATGTCCGATTCCATCCCTCCCCCATTCCTGTATGTAAGGGTCCCCTTTCATGCCCTGGGAGTGTGATCAGTGCAGGAGAAAGGATTGGATTATCTGTAGCCAATCATCCACGGACCCTGAAGCTTTTCAAGTGTTTGCCCACAAGCCCTGGCCATTTTGTACTTGGTAGCAACAGTAAAAGGTTTTCCATCTCCTGCACTCCAGAGTTGTTACGTACAGGATCATTTACATTGAGATACTCTTTTTATTTAAATTGCAGCACATTCTTGGGCAGTATAGTTATTTTTATGGAGTGAGGTTGTTTAGGACTCTATTCTTGAACTAGGGATGTTCATGTTTGGCCCATTCAGCTGATTCAGCCGATGCTAGCAGGCTTGAATGCAATGATTCAAATGTAAAGGGCAATCCTGTTTGTAACAAGGACAGAAGTGGTAGTATCTGTCCCTGTTACAATGGGATATAAACATTGTGTAATGTTTTCTTGAAGCAAAACTCAGCATTACATTATTTATTTCAATGTAATTAATAACTGCCATTGAAATAAATGATATAAAATCAGAAAATTGCATCTTATGATAAAAATGGCAAAAATGGCAATAATTGTCCTGGGCAAAGTATGGAAAACTAATGTTTAGCGGTGTAAGCACTGTAAAGATGCGGTGCTGCTATGATCTGGCAGTGAGTTTAAAGTCAGTTCATCTTTTAAACCTTGCTATAATGTCCAAAAGTTGTTTTAAGAGCTCCCCCAGTGCAATCCTATTTGTAACAGGGACGGATTTTACTTATTAAGGTTTGTAACTGGGGACATTTTATCAATATCTGTCCCTGTTTCAAACAATACTTTTTGTGCTTCCCCTTTTTTTGTCCAATTATTATAGTATTTGGGTCTCATTTTAGGAGCATTTTTTCAGTGGTTGTAACACTCTTGGTTTTAAAATTACCACTGGCTTGCTTGAGGAGGGGGATTGGCTGGTTCTGTAAAAAAAATATAAAACATTATGTGAATTGAAAAAATGTTATTAAACTCAAGAAACATACACTGCTACCACAATTTCCTAACATGTTTAAACTGCAGAAAGCTATTTATGTCTTGCTTGCATTTGAAAAGTTAGCTTAAAAGCCCCCTTCCCAGTTCAATCCTGTTTGTAACAGGGACAGAGTTTTCATATTAAGGTTTGTAACTGGAGACAAGCTGTGACTCTCCATCCCTGTTACAAACCTGACTTTTAGCACATCCCTTTTTGTGTGTGATTATTACAGTATTCGTGTTCATCTTAGTATGAATTTATTTCAGTGGTGTAACAAACTGCCTTCAGTTTCAAAATAGTCACTGGCTTACTGGGCAGGGTGGTTGGGCTGGCTGGTACTGCAAAGAAGAATATAAAATGTACTTTTAACTACAAAAATTTTATTAAACTCAAGAAATACACACTGCTACAACAATTTCCTAACATGTTTAAGCTGCAGAAAGCTATTTATGTCTTTTTTGCTTTTGAAAAGTTACTTAAAAGACCCTTCCCCAGTTCAATCCTGTTTGTACCAGGGAGAGAACTGTAAACATCCATCCCTTTTACAAACACGATATTCATTAAAAATTAAAATTAAAATGACTTTGGGGTGGTTTGTGAGTTAAAGGCAGGTGCCACATGGGCACATAAAAGGCTGACTGTTTTGGGGAGAGGGAGAAAGTGTACCCCCAGGCCTCAGGAAAGGCTGTCCAGGTAGGAAGAAGTAAGAAGGTGCCATCAGGTTCCTATGGACAGCTGGAAGGGTGTGGGGTGGGAAATGGGAGGCACCAGGCCCTGGAAAAGGCTGAAAGGTTTAAGGATAGGGAAGCTGGTGCCAACAGGTCCCCAGGGACAGCCAGCAGGGTGTGAGGTGGGAGACGGGAGACACCAGGAACAGGAAAAGGCTGAAAGGTTTGGAAGAGGAAAGCGGGTGCCAATAGGTCACCCGGGATAGCTTTGCAGGGTGTGGGGTGGGAAACAGGAACCACCATGCCCTGGGAAAGGCTGGTATGGTTAAGGAGAGGAAAGCAGATGCCACCAGGTCCCCAGGGATAGCTTTCAGGGTATAGGGTGGGAGATGGGCAACACCAGGCTCTGGAAAAGGCTGTCTGGGTTAGGGAGAGGGAAGCAGGTGCCACCAGGTGCTCAGGGACAGCTGGCAGGGTATTGGGTGGGAGACAGGTGACACCAGGCTCCAGGAAAGGCTGTCAGGATTAGGGAGAGGGAAGCAGGTGCCACCAGGTCCCTAGGGTGGCAGGGTGTGGGATGGGAAACAGGAGCCTCAAAGTGGACAGGGCTGAGGAGAGGGAAGCCAGTGCCAACAGGTCACCAGGGACAGCTTGGCATGGTGTGGGGTGGGAGACAGGTGACACCAGGCTCCAGGAAAGGCTGTTAGAGTTAGGGAGAGGGAAGCAGGTGCCACCAGGGACAGCTGGCAAGGTGTGGGGTGGGAGATGGGAGCCTCAAGGCTGACAGGGTTGGGGCAAGGGAAGCCAGTATTAACAGGTCACTAGGGACAGCTTGACAGGGTGTGGGGTGGTGGACAGGAGATGCCAGGCCCTGGGAAAGGCAGAAAGGGTTAGGGAGAGGGAAGCATGTGCTACCAGGTCTCCTGGAATAGCAGGTAGGGTGTGGGGGATGTAGACGGGTGCCACTAGGCCTCAGGAAAGCTGACTGGGTTGGGCAGAGGGAAGCAGGTGCCAGAAAGTCTCCTGGGACACAGGCATGGTATGGAGGGCTCTGCGTGCTGTCACCTGTGGTCTTCCAGGTCCCTGGTCAATTTTCTTCAGGGTCCTGGTGGGTCCGCATGAGGAGTACTGCACACACCTGCCTGAGTATGTCACTGTAGGCTAGCACCCATGCTCTCATCTGGTGGATTCAGCTCTGCTGTCACCTGTGGTCTTTCAGGTCCCTGATCTGTTTTCTTCAGGGCCCTGTTAGGTCTGCATGAGGAGTACTGTGCACACCTGCCCAAGTATGTCACTGTTGGCCAGTTCCCATTTTCTCATCTGGTTTATTTAGCTATGCCATCACCTGTGGTCTTCCAGGTCCCTGATCCATTTTCTTTAGGGCCCTGGTGGGTCTGCATTAGGGGTACTGCACACCTGCCTGATTATGTCACTATAGGCTACCGCCCGTGTTCTCATCTGGTGGATTCATCTATGCCATCACCTGTGGTCTTCCAGGTCCCTGGTCTGTTTTCTTTATGGCCTTGGTGGGTCTGCAAGAGGAGTACTGCAGAATATTGAAAAACTAGATATAAACTATCTAAAATGTGGACCACTGGTCATTATGGGAAATGGGCCTTATATGGTATAAGGCATAGAAACTGTCAACAAAGCCATCAAAATAATGAAGCTGTAAAGCAATTGGGTAGTATGAAAATTTACTGATGTGACTGAGGCTGTAGTAATCAATGAACATAGTGTGTTTAGTATGGTTTGTGTTTAGTGTAGAGTTTTGGTTAAGGTTTCAGTAGAAATTTATTGTGTGTATCTACTATTTTATTTAGTAATAGTGTTGATAGTTTATGATGGACTTCCTTTGTGGCGGTGGTATGCAATATTATAACCTTTCCTCTGATTAATTCATTAATAATATGACCTTAAACAGTAAAAATATTAATTGGAAAAAATAAAGGACTTCAGTACCCTAATTTTATGTTTTCCACAATGTTTTCAGTGACAACTTGCACTTTCTGGATTTTTCTCTGTCCTGTTACATATGTTAATATACATCTCTTTCACTGGTTTTGGGGGGTTAATTTGTAAAATAATCAAAAAAAGTTTTAAATGTTATCTACTCTTATTCCCATTTACACACAAATGCATTTTAATCTATGAATACCCAGGAATTCTGGGTAAGGAAAAACTTTGAAATTACTTCACCCAATAGAATTGCACCATGCGTTGGATTGGTGGTCATCACACACAGCTGAATGCAAATATTTCGGTGTTACTTAGTGAATTAACTAAATGAAGTGAAGTATTGCAAATTCATGTGAAGACCAAAAAATATTTACACATAATTATTTTTTTCATTTTGCATATTCTCTGTCCCTGTTACATATGTTACATGGTTACTGTTTCCAAACATTGGGGACTGTACCGGGAAAACCACAACTGATATTATCTTCCTGTTTACAGTTTAAGTAAAGGCCCTTAAGGGTAATATATTGATGGTGAAAGAAGAAAGAAATTATAACAATTTTTTTTCCACAGTCATGTCCCACATATGTCCCCTATTACCGTGGACTGGTATTCCTATGATATGTGTAATTCTCTGTTCAGAATACGTCTTCACAAATCAGCATAGCAAATAATGGTTGCTATAAATGCCTTAAGGACTTTTTGTAGACCTGTATTAGTCCAGCAGGAGGACTTAATCCATGAGAAATACAAATTCGTCTTTTTTCACAATTTATTTGTGACTAAATATTTTATTAAATTGTTGCAGTTTGCCATGGATTTCACTGAGACTGACACACTCAGTAAACTGAGCTGAGTATATTGAACTTGCAAGTTACATTAGAGATTTCTTGAAAGGGTTACTTAGATGATGTTTAAAAGAACACTGAGGCCACCACTATGTTTGATGGAGATGAAGAGCCCTGACTGGCCTAAACAAAGCCATCTAAGGCTGGGGTACTGCATTGTTTCCCTTTAAATTCTGAATTACTTTCGTTTAATCTGGAAGCAGAGCTGTTTACCAATAACTCTGCAGAACCATAACCATTAAAATGTCGCTATTCTTAATACCAGCAGGTTCACTGAGCAATAACAGATCAAACCTCACAAGGATGTTCAGAACTCAGCTTTGCTATTACAACTGCATTTGGATGGAAGTGAGATCTTATAAGATATAATCATTTTGCCTTCTGGTGCTTTAGTGATAGTTCAAGTAGGATTATAGCCATTAGTACCAGAGTATCTCTGTTAGGCAACAGGTATATAAAAAAAGATGTCCTGCAAACATAATCTAAAAGAATGACTATGATTCCTCGGGTAGAAGCTGCTGTCAGTAACAATGCTGATGTTTAATATGTATAGGTTTAAAGGCTTCTGTTGCAAGAGGATTCAGTTCCTTTAGCACACAAGCCCCTTTTACTTCCACAGCAGAGATTTATTTTTTTTTAAATAAGTGATTCTCTTGCTCCATGGGTTCACTGGAATGATGATATTTAACCTGACTAATCTTCAGGGCATTTTGTTGGAATATTGCAGAGAATAAGCTGCAGTATTATTATTTTGATCTTGTGGAATGTGGTTGTACATTTAGATTATTGGGTTTGTGTATTTATGTTTCTTTTTCTTGTATCTTTATGCTAATTCCCATCTTGCATTTTCCTGTACTTAGGCCTCTGTTGAACACTTTATGCATCATTCATGCTCCCATTACTCTAAATCACTACAGAAAATAATAGGAAAACAGATACATACATGGTGCATAAAGTATGTTGGATATCCCTTGTATTTTTGTGTTCTTTCCTTGTGTTTGCTTTCTTCCTGTGATATTCATCCTCTTTCCTTGATGTTTTGTACTCTTTCCTTCAACCCTCTGCTGTCATCTGCAGCATGTTGTTTTTTTGTTTGTTTTCACTGTCAACATTTAAACAAAATATTTGCCCATCAGTGCAGTCCTAAGGCAAGAAATGGCATGGTATATTAAATCCAGAATTTACAAAATCAAAAATACTTTTGCCCACTGAAAAACATCCCGCCTCTGGAGTTAGGAGTCATTGCGGTTTAGTGGTAACTGCACAGACTCAGGTACTAGGAACTTACTGAAAATCCTCCCAGTTTCCTGACTTCACATAGTGCAGAGTGACACTTCCAATGGTTCTTTGCTCTGTGAATGGGGCACTATGACAGATAAAATCTTCAACTTACTTACTGCATGAAGTAGCACTTTACCAGTGAAATGTCACTTCACCTAATGCTTTACTCAGTGAAAATGGCACTTTGCCAGCAAAGTGCCACTGCACAAAGTTTTACTAAACATATCTAAAAAGCCTAAAGTCCACCTCACCCTCTAGCTGCTGTTTCCCAAACTTCCCCCACCACTGAACACTTAAACAGCACCCAGTCCCCTCACTCTTGTAGCACTTAACCCACCCCTTCCCTCAATCGTGATTTGCCAGTGAAACAGACAAGTTGTAGTAAAGTGGTACATTTTCCCACCCCATAGCATTTCACAATCCCACCTACCTCTCCCCAGCCCAAGCTAGTAAATCACAAACTGACCTCCCATCTTATTTATTAATTTATGTTTCTGGTAACCAGGTAAGTGCGCTGATCCAGAGGACCATTTTCAGTCATGACCTGGGCCACAAGGTGGCGATACAGAAATACAAGCAGTAGACATAATATACAATCTGATTATACTGTACAAGCACCAATGGACAACAAACAGACAATGTTTTCTTATGGTACACAAACATGATAAGTGAAGTACTATAGGGATACTAGCAGCAGTACAAGGAGAGAATAGTTATGCATATTGCACAGGTTGACAAGGAGCAGTTTAAACTTAACAGACTTATCAATATCTAGTCTAGGTAACATGCCTGTCCTGAGAAAGAGAGCAGGTCGACCTGAGAAACTTGTTGTAAAAAAGTAGAGCATGGCTACCAGACAGTGCACTGAGTTTAGGCAGTAAGGGAGCATAGGCTGAGTAAACTGGAAAGCAGGATAGTAAGTGATATGCCCTACCAAGTCCTGGTGCGTCCTTGAGCCATGGCCTGGACCAGGTACAGCGGTGTGGGAGGAGGTCTCACAGGTAGGTTTGAGAGGCAGTATGAGAGTCAAGCATGTGGGTTTGTGCTTTAGGGACAGTGGTGGGGGGGGGAGAGGAGGATGGGCAGAAAGGTGCCTGTCAGTGGTAGGATTGTGGTAGCTTTCAGTCTCCATATCTCTGCACCTATACTGCCCTTCACAACAGCCCTCCCTTTACCGTATATGACTCCTGTCTACGGAATGAAACCACGTGTTCCCTACAGTAATCACCTGATCAGCATTTGGATTATGCAGTTTGAGTAGCAAACCAAAAAATGCATAAAAATAAAGGCATGCTGATTTAAACCAGTCAGATATGGCTATGCAATATCAGAGGTACTACATGATCATAAAATGAATATGGAATAGCAAAAATAATGACACATTGATCTTAAGAAAGCCATGTCCAAAAGATTTGTGCCGTTAAATCCTGAAACAAAATAAATTAATAAGGGTGTACATGCCCTGAATGTTTATTCCTGGATAGCATAAGTAATAAGATACTTTTTTCTTGGTATAGTACTTGTAAGTGGGACTATGCAAAAAATAAAAGTAATAGCATAAAAAAAAATCTAGTCCTCCAAGGTAGCCTTGACTAGTCCCTTAATCCACCCCTTCCCACCCAAGACATTGTCTGCCCTCCACCCACTTCCTCTGTTCTCCCACATACTCCTTTTAAATAATTGCCTACTCTTCTCACAATTCCATGAGTCAACTACATCTTTTCACAGACACCCTCCTCCGTTTTGGACCCCTCAGGTCCCCAGAATGCATTCATTTCATTTGTTTAATAAATAGACTTCCCTCTTGACCCTCAGTCCATGATCTGTGAGGATGGCCAAGAGTCAAAGTCCTCTATAGTTTTAGTTGTCCCCCTCCTATAGCATGTACGCTTCCATTGCTTTACAGTTATTTGACTGACAGCAGCAGTTGGGGTGCTTGCCCAGGTGGGCAGAACAGAGCAGTCAGCATTACTGTTGATGCTACAGTAGTCAACCTGGCAAGTCATTTGGCCTAACATCAGTGTTGCAAACTTCCCCATCACATGCCCAACTTGTACATTCACAGTCATGTGAAGAAAAGGCTATGGTTACGAGCTGTGAATGAGCTTGTTACATCCAGCAGACCTGGATTTGATTCCCACAACCTCCACTTGCATACTCTGTGACTCTGAACAAGTCACTTACCCATCCCAGTGCTCCCAGGTCATCCCTGAAAACAGGCACTTGTGCCTAGTAGGCCTTACCCAGTTACCAAAAGAATAAAATAAGATAAAAAACACATTGGGGTAGAGGCACTAAACTAGCTGAGATTTTTGACTGTTGGAACCCCATTCCCTCTGAAATCAGTCAAAACCAGAAGGAGGAACATTGATGAAATACTATAATGTCATTTTGGGAGTTGAGGGTCAGGCTAGGAATAGGTTTGTCTGCAGAAAGTCATGGTCAGTTCTGGCACTATTACAGAAGCCTGCACTGTTTTATAAAACTGTATGGGGGAATAGGGGAATGGGGTGAAGGCCAAGAAATTCATGGATTGGGGGAAGGCAAAGAACTAGCATGGATACCTGGAGATTTTTAATGTATGTTTATTTTCATTTTGTTCCTTGACCAAATAACAGAGTAACAAATAGTTGAATCTCTGGTGTGCTGCCAAGTGTAAGTATTGCTTTAGAAGTAGCTAAATCATTACTTTGTAAAGGGCTTTGACATACAGTGTGTATGAAATGAATTATGTAAAGCAAAACGTTATTTTGTGCTTCTGTGTCTGTCTAGCTTCATCATTCTGTTACAGATGGCTCCTGTTGTGATGTCATCATGGGGAGATGCTTAGCTTTGTAATCAAACACAGCTGTTTCCCTTTGAGATTATATAAAGCTTTAGTTGGGAGAAAAGGCATGACTGTTCACACAGAGAAACAAATCAAGGTGGATTATCCTGTGTAGAGTCTTACAGGGTTTACATGGATGCATCAGCTAAGTGCATTAAACCTGATGCCTGTGGTAATTACCAGGTACAGAACATTGTTTTATTACTAGTGATTCTCATTAGCATAGTAATAATGCAATAGAAAGGATTCCTATTACAGTATATTGCCTATTTATATGAGCTCTGTAAAAACAAGATAGCTGGCAGCTGGCAGGTATATACACTGACTATTCAAGATGTCAAAGATATGCACGCCTTCAGCAACCATCCTGTGTTCATGCCTCCTTCCCCAGTACTACTGTAGATTTCAGTCTGATTATAGTAAAGACCAGCCACTGATGCATCTGGAAATAAGCTTGCCTCTCTTTCAGAACCACGTCATACAGAAACTAGTCAGCTCATCTCTGTAACAGTTTTGGTCAGTCCTCTAATTCGGTGATACTTGAATATCTGCTTACATGATGTACTCTTATCAAGAATATGTTTCAAGGGACTCACAGAGGTAGAATCTCAATGTTATGCTGCATTTATGTAGGAAGGAATCCACGAATGTTATGCATTTGAAGCACACACATTTGAAGACTTACATCCTATTTGCCAAATAGAATATATGCAGTGCCAATGGCTCAGTGGATAGCACATTTGTTTTAGGATTAGAAGATTAGATGTTATGGGTTCTAGTCTCACACAGGATATTTGGAGTAATACCCAAAACTGGGAGTATTGCACTATAGAGGTGTCATTTTTCAGATAAGACATTAAAAAAGGTATCTTCGGTTCATCCTTGTCACTCTCCAGGTGGAAGTCAAAGAACCCATGGCTCTTGTTGAAGAACAGCAGGGAAGATCCCAGTATCATAGACATCATTCCATGGTCAGTAACACAGGTCCATGTGACCCATCCCCAGCTTGCACTTGGAATGAGCTGTCACAGCTCAGGGGTGCCTCTCCTGGTCAACAATTACAAATAACTAAACAAATTACATATAAATTAGTAATACTCAGTCTCTGTTACAATGAAAACAATAAGACAAGAGAGTACTGTTTTAAAGTATGAGGCAGAATCCTACTTGGACAAATGCTTGCATACCTCAGTTCTGCCATTTGGGGACCCTGGAGTATAAGCAGATTTGGAAATTCCACCCTCTTGGCAGGATGCCAGGTGCTGCTCTCCTAGGGAGAGAACATGGCCACAAAGCATCTGTGCACATGCTACCAGCTGCCCACAGAGTGGCACTGATGTCAGTGTCACCTTGTGTAATCATTTCTTGCTCATCTGACTCTTCCCTTGTGATGTGTGCCATGATATATTTGCACATTTGTGCCTATTTCTCTGTTATGCCCAATCCTCTTGATCATTCTTTGTTGTCTGAATTTTCAGTAAATTATTGCTTGTATTTTGACCCTTTTTTCTTTCTGAACATGGAATTGTTGAAGTCTCTATTTGTGTCACTGTTACTACTACCCCTTTGCACTCTCCTCCAGACTGAACCTAGAAATTAGTTTCAGCTCAGCTCCAACATTTTAAATAAATAAATTCACACACAAAGTAGCATTATATTATGGCAATGATAATAAGCTATTAAAAGAAAGGGCCGGTCACAGAAAAACATAATTTATAAAATACGCCCCCCCCCTTAAAACAACTTGGGGGCAAACACTTTTGGTTCTGCAATAGCACTCTCAGACTACCCTTGCTGAGCAGTAAACAGTTAATGTGTGCAGCTCCATGCTGGTGTGACTTTAAGCTGTTTACAGCTTCAGCAAAGCTGTGCCCATAAAATATGTTAAATCCAGAACATACTGTACTTAATTCTTTAACAGGATGCCCCATGCTTTTTGAGTTGCTATGCCCTATGGGTTATATGATAGGGGACCTTTGCTAATTACAGGAGGAGTTGGAAGGCATAGAGATCAAGACAGAGAGAGATGGGGTTCACCTTGCTGCGGTTCCAACTGTGACTGACCATGGGTGATGTGCCAGGCTTGTGAGGTGGCACTATGTGTCATGGGTTTGGGGGTGCACCTGCCACTTTCAGTCCTGGTCTCTGGATGTCCTGTCTACCAATGGCTGAACTAAAGACCATCACCAAGGTGGCAGAGGCCAGTCAGAGGTTCAACATATTTAAGAGGACAACATCTTTAAAGGTACTGGTCATGGCAGGTGTGCAAGTCATTTGCACAGAGAGTATGGGGGGCGGATTACATGTAAAAAATGGGTTTCCTATAAACAAAAAAAGAAAAAAAAATGACATAATTCTGTCCAGCAAAATGCTACTTTGCACGGTGAAACTACACATAATGGCACTTTGCCAACACTTTCACTGGCAGCACGGGCAAAGTGACACTACGCATAGTTTCACTGAGTGAAGCTGGGCACAGTACCAGGCAAAATCTACTTGATGTGTGTCCCCTCATTGAAGTCAAATCAGAAAAACATAAACTTTGTTAGGTACTTCATGAAGTTTCCCTGAATTTGCACCTCTCCATTCCTGAGGCAATCTTCAGTTCCCCTAGGTGGAGACACTGCATTATGATGATGAGTAATATTATTTTATTATTATTATTATTTTCCCTTTTACTCTGTGATTGAAATAACCCAGGCCTGCCCTCTTAGTGTACTGTAAATGGATAAGCCCTGGAGGGACTTCGTACTACACCATTTCCCCGCACCCCATCAGGACACCATGGGCACCCAATTAGAATAGGAATAAGAAAATAATAATTGGCCAAAGAAGCTTGTCCTCCTCTTAGGCTGAGTTGCATCTACTTTGCCACCTACTTATTCCTTCCACACATCCATCTATCTTTTCCATCCAAAGTCACACATCTATCTAGCTGTGTTTTGAAACTGCATACATTTATTTTACCTAGCTATCATTACATGCAAAAATAGCCCATTTTTTATTATCGTGTTAAATTCTAATTATTTTTTTTCTCTCTTAAATTTTGTTTTTCAACTTCTTTATTTTCAATTGATGTCTTCTAGTTTTTAGTTTGTTTTTAACAGAGAGCTTAACTTTTCTTGATCAATGTTATCATTTCCCTTTGTAATTTAAGGAAAGTCTTCCTTTCCAAAGCTCTCCCTTTTGGAGTGAGTTTATCATCAGTTACAAACTCATTTTAGATCAGTTTAATATAGAAAATTAAGATTTTCTGCTGTGTGAGCCTTGTAGAGGTCCTAGTACAAGTGGGCATTTTGAGATTGTCCTAGTGTGTATAGGCAGTGCTTTGTGTGGTCACTTTGAGAGCTAGCATGTTGCAGTGATGATTTACTCAGTGTCTCAAGTAAGGGTAGCAGTGTCCAACCAATAAGCAATTGACGTGCCAACTGGCTACAAAACAAAACTATGCACTGAGCTACAAATAAGGTTTGTACCTGCCTAGTGTACTCAACAGTTATAAGAAATACTATTTAAAACATTTTTTTAATGAATGCTGATAGTCAACGTGATTAAGCATCAGCCAACATTATGTAGAGCACTGGCTGTGCAAACCTCTCTGTAACTTTTCTTTCAAGGCAAAGATCAGTTTGTTTGGTTTGGGTTTGATAATTCACGTTGCTAACTTAGTTGACCTCTTTCACTTATGGATGTTTTGAGCAGCTATAGTATCAATAAAATGTGCACGAAATAAAAAATAAAAATAAAAAGCCTCCTTTCCCCACCTCTATTCCTTAAGCATTTAAAAAGGCTCTCTGAATCTAGCTGCCATCTGATCTAACAGGTACTGCTACATTCATGTTGTGTCCTAGATCACCCATTGGTGCTTTGTTGCTGCCTGAACAAAAACAACATATGACTAGTGCAGCACAGCACAGCACAAGTGGGACTGTTACTGACCAAAGGGCAAAGTAACCAACAGGTTACTGAGACTATAGATGGTGTATTGTGCAAGGAAACAATACTGCATGATACCCCTGGTGCTTTGCTTTGCACTGAGGCTTTGTCAGGAGATCTGTTGTTGTCTGACCTAGGAGGGCTGTCCTTGTCAACACTGGAAAGAGTTGTACGGGCCCCATAGTGATTGTTACCCATGCCTGACATGGTCTGCCCTAAGCAGATCACATGAAGATATCACCATCCATATCCCCCCCCCCCACACACCAGTATTTCTCTTTCTAATGCTGTCTGTACTAGTAGGGTGTAGATAGAATTGGGGGTGGAGTTTCTGATGGACCATCAGTACTGCCCTACCTTCCACTGCCTGCCCTGGCAGGCTGGGTCCTGATATCTTCACTACCACCACCTTAAACTAGAAGAGCACGCTCACGCACATAACTCTTTCACATTTTAGCTACCCTAACATAGCATTTGGCAAGACAGCTATGAGCAAATGATATCTATAGGAGTACCTCTACAGGAGGAAGACAACGAATGACAGCAGTAGAGATAGTGGGACATGGCCTACCAGGGCAGGCAGTATAAGGTCAGAGCAGTACTAGTGACCATTGGAAGGCCCCATAATGCTATCCATATCCTCTGCAAGGGCAGAAAACTGCAGATGAGAGAATATGTTGTGTTGTAAGGATAAAGTTCCTTGCCAGGACAAGCAGTAGTTGGGTACCAAGGTCTCTCAAGTGCACAGTACACGACTGGATCCCCCCTTCAGACCAGATGGTAAAGGAAGGACATCTGGACTCAGGGGACTGGAGGTCTCCCAACAATTTAAAAGGTATGAAGATGGGAGACAGAGTTAGGACAGAGGGTGCTCTGATTCAGAGATTTTTCTCGTGTCTGTTTTTGCAGGTAGGAAGTCATTTTGGAATCTTGAACTAAATGACCTAAACTGCTGTAACCCAAATAAAACTTAAAAGTTAGCCTGATTAGACTTAATCACTCAGCTCAAAATAGGTTCAGCTTTTAGTTTGCAACTGTGCCCCAAAGATTAAGTTGGCCCAAGAGTGGTAGAACAGCTTGTTCCCATCCTTTTGTGAACCACATTTGCAACTCTTTTACAAAGCAATAGTGGGTTTGTTAGCTGTGGAGACAGCCATTCAGTGTATCGGGATTGCTGCTACCTCTTGTTTTTTTGTGATTGGGAAAGCAGCAAAGGTGAGGACATTTTTATAAGTGTAAACTTGAGAGTGGAGAGACTTGTCAACTAAGTCCACCCACTATTGAGAAAAAAGGCTCACTGGTGAATAACAAATTAGTTGTGCAAGTTTATTAAAGCAAAGGCACTACATCTGAAGCACTCATTCAGATAATTTAGTACACAGGGGAATCATCTTGGAACTCATTATGATGATCTCTATTATCAATATAATGTAATTGTGGAGTGTTTTCTCCCACTGAGAAACTGTGTTATAATCTGCCGTTATAACACACGGGTTATAATGGCAAACACATGCCAGGCTTCTAAACCCTGTGTGCATGCACAAACTACTTCTCCGCATCGAGTGTTCCTGGAAATGTCGCCTCAGACTGCTCCTATTGCGGTGACATTGCCACATACTGCAGATCAAAGCAGAACTGCAGAGAAAACATTTCTGTGTTTCCCTTAGAGACAGAACATCTTGAGTCCCATTAACCCCTGTCTACCTGACTCGAAAATAAGGAATGAGCAGTGATCGCTGCTACATCACAGATACCGACATGGATGTTCCACTCCTGCTCAACATTCTGAAGTATGACCTCCATGCTAATCTCTCTGCAGACTACATATTGTATTTTTATCTACTAGGGAGGGGGAGTAACTAAAAAACACACTCTGTCTAATTTGTGGGACTTAAACACTAAAGCACTTTAGTGTACTAAACAGCAACCTCATCTACTGGCCATATCCGTTAAATAAAATCATGCAGGCTAAAAAACACTCCACAGCTATTACAAAAAACAATGCATGGGGATGAGTGCATAAAGGAGAAATGAATGCCCACGTGAGGAGTGGGATGCTTTTATAAACCCATCGGGCTTCACCCTCGGGGTTTATGTAGCATCCCACACCTTGGGTGGGCATTAATTTCTCTTTATGCACTAACCTCCATGCATTATTGTATATATCTTTTGTAGGAGTGTTTCTCTCCTGATTACTAAGAAAAATGCTGTGAGACTCACAGTACTGTAGAACAGAAAAAGCACATTTTACAGCTACATTTTTGATCAGTTCCCTGTAGTTATATATGTAGGTGTTATCTGAAATGTTCATAAATAAATAAATAACTAAATATATATAGCATATTGTATAATACTGGCAAGTTTTTCCCTACTTAGTCTCATTTTTTTTTTGTTTGAAACATGGCAGGGGATTTTGATTACAGCATCTGGATTTTTTAATTATTGTAGGCATTATAAGTTAACATGAATTATTGATTTCAATTAGGTGAGCGGTATAGTACCAGTTGGAAACATTTGAAGGGACTTAATTTAACTCAGTAACCAAATGTGTTCATTTTACTAACATACTAACATACTAATTGCCAGCAGATTAGGCCTTACGGTCTATTGAGACTGCTCGAACCTCAGATCCCTAGTTGGGTGCCGAGGCCCTTCCCCCCTTGTGTTCCAGAACCCTTGTGTTCCAGAAACCCCTAACATCCATCCCCAACCCCTGGGCCAGGCCATCATCTGGTACATCCGCTTTCTGTGTCTGTCCCACCCTCTCTTGAAGCCCTCCACTGTGGATCTCTGAACCAGCTCACCAGGCAGCGCATTCCAATGGTCCACCACCCTCTCAGTGAAAAACCTCCTCCTCTTTTCCCCCCTTACCCTTCCATCTTCCAACTTCAAACCATGCCCTCTGGTGATACCTCCCTGCTTTGGTCTAAAGATCTCCTCCATGTTTACCCTATTTATTCCCTTGAGGTACTTGAAGACCTCAATCATGTCCCCCCTGTCTCTCCTCTCCTCCAATGAAAACTGGCAGAGCTCCTCAAGTCTGTCCTCATACATCAAATCCCCTAGTCCTCATATCATCTTAGTTGCCCTCCTCTGTACCCTCTCCAGGAGCTGTATGTCCCTCTTCAAATGTGGTCTCTAGTACTGTACACAGTACTCAAGGTGTGGTCTAACCAGTCCATTGTACAGTGGCAGAATCACTTCCTTGCTCCTAGAGGTGATCCCCCTCACAATGCATCCCAACATCCTGTTTTCCTTGCTAGCCGCTCTCCTACACTGCTCAGAGTTATTCATACATGCATCCACCATGACCCCTTTTAGATAAGATTGTAGTTGTATTTTACCAAACACAAAAGTAGGGATGTAACTTAAGAGAATAGGCTCTGGCACTGATCTGGCATTGTCTAATTCTGAACATCAGAATGGAAAAAGACAAAATGTTTAATAAAACATTTTTAGTCATTCATCTACCATGCATAGTTTAGTTTCTACTACTAAAAGGAACTTTAGTTTTGAAGAGGCCTAAATTTGAAGTAGCTATTTGAGCACACTGCACGCACACGTAAATATACAATACAGAATAACACACAAATTCAACAACAGAACAGCCAGTGCACCACAGTACCCATGTTGGAGTCAGTAGTGACAGAGTTGTGATTTATGGTCCCAAGCATGAGAAGTCCACAGAGGCTCTACCACCCATCTCTCTTTTCCCTCAGTTTTATGATTGGTTGGGCTTGACCTTGGCTTGAACCTTCATGAAATCTTGCTGTAACTTTTATTGAGAGACTGACTGACTGATTGATTGATTGTCTACTTAGTTGATTGATTCATTCATTGATGATCGAGGAGGCACACAGGAGAAACAAGTCCACATTTGCAAGTGCAGACTGGGAGTGTACACTCCATGAAGTCACATTCGCAAGTGCAGCTTGTGAGCTTACTCTTCATGCAGCACAATACAGTACATTTAAGTTTCATAATCAGAATGACAGGTACAGTCCCCACCAGAAAGAAGACAACCAGGAGACCTGGAACATGAGGGACAAAGTAGCTACATGAAATTTAAAAAAAAGCATTTTGAATGGCAGAGAATACCATTGAACTTAGTTGGGGGATGTGAGTTAAATACATTTTGATTTTGTATATTGCTTCATTTGCTATACAGATGTAAATTGCAAGAAAGACACTGATTGTTTGGGTCTATCTGTTTTCTTGAGGAAGAGGTTGGAATATGAACCACACAATGTTGAATAAATAATATGCCAATGGATGGTTTATGTCATTGGTGAAAATAGATCAAATTTAAAATAACACTGGTGAGTGGGCCTATTCTGTGAATTGTTTTGACAGCACATTATTACTTGACATTATACATTAGACATTATGTAATAGCAGGAACAAGTGCATGTAGTCTGAGAAGTTAGGAAATTCCTTAGCTTAACCTTTCGTCTGGCACAGAATATAATTTCCCTAAATTATGAGAGAATTTTATTTAGAGTTCTGGCAGTGGTACCTTCAGAGACACATTCAACCATTACTGATTTTTAAGACGGTATCTGTGGGACTCTCTTGTTTTGTGAATGGGTATTGATGTTACTTTGAAATTGGTGGACTATGTCCCTGAGTGGGTCTGGCTCCTTGCTGTCTATCTACTATTGTACCATATTCAGGAGAACAAGTTTATTCTTAAATTCAGGTGTGAGCCATCATAAGTTACTCAATACATTGCAATGATGCATTCTAATGGGTCCAGAGAAAACACATTTTAACTTTTCTGATATAAAGGACACATTTTCTATTGCATTCAGATACTGGACACCAATAGTAGAGTATGGCTCCGTAGTCTAGGACTGATATGAGGTGTTACCTGGTGATGATAACTAACTTCACTAGTTACTGTAAGTAATCCTTCACCCTGTTCAAGGACTCAGTTTTGTGATTCTTAAAAAAAATATTTGTTTCAGTTTTTTGTTGCATTACATAACATAGATTTAAACTCTAATCTTTTTACTTCTTTTACATTTCTTTAATGTGGTTCATTTTCAAAATGTTATTAAAATAAAAGTGTAACAAAGTACATAACATAAAATATAGTATACCAAATAAAGGAAACAAAAACAACAACAACAGAAAAAACATCCTAAGTCCTCAAGGATAGGAGAATTATCCAAGACTGAGAAAGAAAAGTGCCATCATTATAGTTGGGATTTTCTTGCTAGTTATTTATAGGAGTACTGTACCAGAAGTTTAGATCATAAAGTATATCAAATAATAAAGCAGTCTGCTAGCACTGAGAAGGCTTTGGAGGAAATCTCGAGTTACCAAAATTGTTACTATTTTCAGGATTTTAGAATACAAAGATGAGAAATAACAGCCATAATCACTTTGTATCTTTACACAGCATTACTCAGAAAACTACTGCTCAAGTGCACATGGTATCTTCTTTATGATCATTCTGATATGAGGGACCATTAGCTTGCTCTCTATCACTTCTTTTTGCCTTTTGAAATAACAGAAAGTCTTTCACTAGATCAGGGTTGATGAGAATTTATCTTTTTGGACTGAAGTGAGAGAACACAATTGACTAGAAATGGGAAGGCTAAAGGTAGCTCCCAGTGAAGCAATTTCATATTTGAAGGAAAGAATTGTAATGATTTTTTTCCCTGTGTGGTGGATGTGACATTTGGGAAGATATGGAATATTGTCTGGTGAAAAACAAGGCACCCTTCCTTCCAGCTGTTTGTAGTATGACCTTTAGGTCTGTTTCAATAGCCAATTCAGTTAAAATTGTAGACCTTACAGGGATGCTTGGCATACTATTTACATGTAGTTCATTTTAAGCTTGCATTTACTCAGATGGACTTTTGAACTGATTTGTTCTAGATTTGTTTTATAGGAATTATGTAGGAATATCATGTTAAATTATGAGTATTTGCCTCAACTAAGTCATGTGTGATCAAATTTTTTTTTAACTACAGATAGTTCTTTTTCCATTTCTTTTTTAGTAGATTTCAAAACTTTTGGAGCCCAATTTTCAAAAAAGTCCAAAGCACAGGGCAAAGATTTGCACCGCACTTTGCAATTGCCCAGGAGTCCAAGGATGCAATATTTGATCGGATAGTGTACCGGTTCTATCCAATTGAATATAGGACCATGTTGGTGCAGTGCTAAGTCAAGTAAGGATGCCCATTATGGATCCCTGCTGTGCAGGGTATAGAGCTGCCAGAGTGCATAGCACCCGAGTACTAGTTGTGATATTAGAGGGACCCATGCAAATGAGCCCAGAGGGCATGCAAGTGGCTAAGTGGCTCATTTCCATGAGTAGTAATGGTAGGGTTGCATGGTGCTGCTCCCATCCAGATTACTTGGTCCTTCCCAAGAAAGAGGATCACTGTTGGCCAGTGGTCCCTCTGACCCTCCAATTGCTGGCCTGTTAGAATGAAAATCCCTGATACCCAGTCTCCCTCCACCCTCCAACTGCCCACCGCTGGAATTAGAGAACAGTCTCTGGTGTCTAGCAGTCTCCACCCCTCCCGACTGCAAGCCACAGGAATTACAGAACAGTCCCTGGTGCCTAGTGGGCCACCTTCCCTCTGATTGCCACCCTGTACTGAACTTCACAAACCCTCTGATCCCTGGTTCCATAGAGCAATGAGTCCTGTTCATTGTCCAAGGTTCACCCCCTCCACTTGATCTACGATCCCCAGCCCCATACGTCTCGACAGAGCATAGTGACTCCCTGCCCTCTGATTGCCAGTGCTGTGACATTCTAGAAGATAAATGAGGCACAAAGTGTGCAGGATATGGCAGAAAAATAAATAGCTCTGAATCCCTGACATCTAGTGGCACCTCCCACCTACTGATCCCCATCCCTATACCTCAGAAAATGCTCCATGGTGTCTAGCAGCCCCCCACACCACCATGAGCACTGACCACCCACCCTGCCAACCCCCCTTACCTTATTCCAGTGCCCCAGAACCCCATATGGCAACTGGCACAGTCCTCCTCCCACCTCCGCAGCTGCCATCATATAGATAACAGACAGAATGTGTCCTACATATGGTAAAGGGTGTACACACTCTGTACTCCCTCCATATAAAGTACACAGTATGTGTGCCCTTTACCATACATACATAGGACACATGATCTCTGTTATCTATATGGCGACTGCCCACAAAGGTGTGAGGAGGGCATCTGCATCTGTCATTAAATAGCTTTCACATGGAGAGCTGTAGCTCTAGCAGGGGTCTGTGTGATAACGGCAAACACCTAAAGGTGATCACCGTTATTGCTCAGTCAGAGTGCCGAACACATTTTTGGCACTCTGACAACCCCAGTGCACCATACCAATGGTGCCAGGACAGATTTTTACTGCTTTCTGTAGGGGGGCTGAGCTCCTCCACACACCCGCTTGTTGGGGGGCTTCGCCCTCTGCCTCCCTACTTAAGGATTCTCAACTCCAGGAGGGTGCACTTGGGGGGGGGTGAAAGCAGTAAAAATAAAAGGTTTGGGCTGGGAGCAATAAAAAATCGCACCACGCCTGGACCTGAACCCAGTACCTCAGCCACCCGACCACTAGCCAGTCCCCAATGCCATGATGCAGCTCGACCAGCAACTGCAGTGCCACCCCCTACAACCTCTCTACCCCCTCCCAGCCCATGCTCACTGTGCTTGCTCCCACCCCCCCGCGCTCATACGATAGCGACATCCTGTCACCTAGTTCGCCCACCCCCTCATCTGGTCTCCCTACCTTTCCATCACCGTGAGTGGATTGTGCCAGGAAGGAGTCACCATAACAGATGGTGCCCTTCCTCATGCACCCACTTCATGGGTTACCCTCTAGCAGCACTTGATTTTGGCCTCTCACCAAAATTCTTGGCAGTTATCATATTTACATCGAAACCTTTTCATGTTTAGAGATACAATATCAAAAGCTAATGGGACTGTACTGTTTGAATCCAACAGAGCTCTGTCTGTATCTCTTGTGCAAAGAGATGCTACTGCCAAGGCTATCAGCACATCTCCACTCATGATCAACTGAAATTTACAGCCAAATCTCATCTCATCAAGTATTAAAAGTTACGCAATCTTGTGAAGTCTCTCATTAAAACAACCAAGGCCTCATACCACAGAACCCAGCAACAGCACATGCTAAAAGACCCCAAAAAACGTTGGTCTATAATAAGCAAAGTCATAGGGCAACCTAGACAAACACTTACTGTTTCTGTCATACGGGACAGCATACTGATTATTGGTGACCAAAATATAGCGGACACTTTCAACAATGCCTTCAGTGACCTCTCAGCTATATACCTGTCCCAGGGAGACAGCATGACTTACTTGCAGACACATCAGCTTCCTATAACAGACAACCTTTGTACTTTAAAAGGTTAACTTGGTTTGAAGTTTATGGGTATTTAAAAAGAACAAAAATCAAAACAAGGCTGGGTCCTTACAATATTGACCTAAAACTGCCAAAGTTTGTACTAAGGGAAGTCATCTTCCATATACAGGCTAATTTCAATCTGTCTTTGGCAACTTGCACAGTACCTGATATCTGGAAAAAAGCCCTGGTGACCACTGTATTAAAAAGAGGTAACCCCTGCCTGACAAACAACTATCATCCCATATTGATCCTATCCCACTCTCCAAAACCCTCAAGTGGATAGTTAATGACCAACTCTCTCATTACCTCTCTGATCATAAGCTACTGGCTAGGGAGCACCATGGTTTTAGAAAACATCACAGCACCATGGCTGCCCTACTTGAATACGCTGACTCAATCCACATTGCCTTGGTTCCATTTTCATTGACCTAACAAAGGCATTCAACCTTGTGAACCACACTCTCCTAGGCAACAAGCTCTCCCATATGGGACTTTCCATTGTCGCTGTTGCCTGGTTCAAAAACTACTTATCTGGAAGAACCCAGGCTGTGAAGTGACAGGGTGTCCTCTCCCAAGACTCACCTGTCTCTGTCAATGTCCACAGGGGTCAATTATTGGTCCCCTTTCACTTCAGCCTTTTTATAAATGATATTCCTGCAGCCTGTAAATCTACCCATATTTTGCTCTATGCAGGTGATGTAGTCTTGTTTACTAGTGACTCATGCCTGACCTCTCTTCAACATAAGCTGCAAACAGCCTTTAATGAGATACAGATTTGGTTCAGTGCGAATTTTCTAGTAATGAATGAACAGAAAACAACTTGTATGCTCTTTTTTACCAGGAATAAGCTAAGCAAGCTGCCTGCCCTCTCCATTGTCACTAACACGGGCTCCCAGCTTGAACAAGAACCATTGTTCAAGTTCCTGGGTTTGGCACTTGATAGTGGGATGATATACAATTCACATGTTGATCTATTAATAATAACAGTTAACCATAGACTTGGACTGCTGTACAGGTATAGACATAACTTCATCCCTGAAATAAAAAAAAAGCAGGTAGCACAGTCTCTCATAATTAGTTTAGTTGACTATGGGACTATTACTTATGGCTCGGCCTGTGACAATGTCCTAGCCAGAGTCAGGAACCTCCTCGATGTGCTGGTTTAGCCTGGGCCTTAAGTCTGACATGCATACCTTTATCCTATAAAGGCCATTAAGCTGGCTTGACCTCAACAAGTGGCTGGACTTCCACACACTTGTTCTTGGCCGCAAGGTCCTGCATGACCTTCTGTCTCCTGATCTTAGGTCCTTATTCACTGACTTTGACAACAACTACTACACCCAAGGAGGTGAACAATGCTTCCTTCTGCTTCCTAGGAGGAAAACCACCCTGTGCCAATCTAGTTTCTCCTTTCATTGCCCTAAACAGTGGAATGACATACCTGTCTCCCTAAAAACCTGTCCCTTGGATGATCTTGACTAAGCTGCTGTCCCTACTCTCCCCTGCTGAGTCTTGTAACTGCTATATCTGATATGATTCCTGCATGCCTCAAGCCTATCTCCTGTTTCTGCACTTTATTGTAAATATTGTAGTTAAATAATTATGTTTGACACAGCACCATCTCAAAATTGAACTAAAGATGTGCCTAGACTACCATTTGATTGTCATCCTAGACATTGTACTACACTAATCTCTGTTACACTTTTATGCACTATGTCTGTTACAATTGTTGTTGTATCCCTGACACTAAATCATTTGAAAATAGGCACTACCTAAATGGTGTTATGTGCAATAAAAATGAAATGAAATGAAATCCATTTTTTTGAATTTCTGAGCTTCTTTCTTGTTATTCTGATTTTAAAATGGAGACCTGCAGGAGTAGCTTAACAAGGTTTTTTTCTGCATCACCATCTTGATCTTCCAGTTTTGTGATTCAGAGATTTAGTCAAGGAGTCAAAGTCACTGCTGAAAATCTTAGTGTCCAGGTGAATTCTGAAATAACTGAATCTACACTAGTACCATCTGCATAAAAATGTGAAACACTTGCCTATTTTGGTTCAATTTAGTATTGCTTCCAGATAACATGAACTTGGTCTTAACATTATTTAGCAGATTATCCTGTTTATAAAGTTGCCAAACTCAGTCCCAAGCAGTTTTTTCAGCTGCTCAACAGATTTAGAGTGGCTAAAAATCACTGCATCATCTGCATAAAGCAAGACTTTCAAGGTGGCACAAGTCTTGGTAGCTGAGTTAATGAAAATGGATAAGAGTAAATGCCCCATTAAGGAGCTCTGTGAAACAATGTTTCACCACCTGTGCCAGCAGACATTACATGATGATATTTTATAATCTGGAAGTGATCGTGTATCTACTCAGCAAATCGAGGTAAGGCAGAGTGGCCCAGATCTATTGTTTTGTACTTTTGTCAACATTCCAGTATCCATAGCTGTGTGAATATCATTTGTAAAACTGGCCAAGGCAGTCACCATACCTTGTTCCATCCTGAAGTCATTTTGGTAGGTGGGATTAGGATGTGATGGATATCTAGCTAATTCAACAGTTGGAACAGCATTAGTTTTTGTTGTCATTTTGCTAACACCAACAGTAAATAGTATGTCTTCAGTCCTTATGAATTGGCACTGCATGAGCTAGTTTCCATTGTGAGGGGACCTGATCTGTGACAGATGTTACATACAGTGGTTAGGGTGTGATCAGTGATGAGGACAGTCAGTATTAAAGCAAAAGTGTAATGAAAATGAATTTTTGTTTTCAAAAAGATACTTTTGGCTAGACAGTAATACAAATATTAGCATATCTGTCAAATCTACATTTCTAGGTAAAATACCTCCTATAATGTGCACCATAAGTTTTTTTTATTTTTGTTATTTTTTTCTTGATCCTAACCTTTACCAAGTCATCAATGGTACTGATTTGCCAAATGTGATAGCCATCTATATTTTGTGAGAGGAAAAATAACTAAATTAAAACATATATTAAAAAAATAATTTTGTTGGAACTAGAAGACTGTACTACCAAATAAATCTGGAAGATGCCTGAAATCATGTCTTTTGTGAAAAAAGGTAGTGTCAAATATTTTGCCCAATGTTGTTGCACAGCTACTTTAACAACTTGGGTGGTTAACCATCATTGCCTTCTGATTCATCAATTATAAGTTTACTGAAGAATCACAGGACTTTTTTTGGTGGGGGCAGAGGGTAGACAGTCCCAGTCTTAGTTTTGACAACACAACTGAGTTGTATTAGCAGTGAAATTCTCAGTAAAATCTTCAAAGTTGGTAAATTCTAAGCTGAAAGCATTTGCAACTTCATTGGAGATAGACTGTGGATCTTTGGATAACCTCTCAGTAGAGGCCGTTCTGATGTTCCTTTGTATGGGCAAAGTAAGTTTGTTCATTACTTTAGTAACTTCTCTGATAAAGTAATTGAGAGCACAGTTAAGATCAAGCAGAGTAATCAGTAAAGACTAGTCTACAAGCTTCAGATCATTAACAAAGTGCTGAGAATCTAAGCCGGAATAGTCACAGAATTCAAGTTCCTTGTGTTTCTGCTTTAGAAATGTATTGCTCCTTAAATGTCAAAAGACAGGGTGATGGTTGCTATCAGTATTAGCTATCAAGCCTACCAATTTAATCCTGCTACCATTAGATACAACAATACAATCAGGAAATGAGTATTTTAGGTAAGTATTCAGTCTAGTTGCCTCTGCAATTGCTTGACATAGACAGGTTCCTTCAAGGATGAGATTACAGGATTTAGGTATATTGCTTCACCAATTTAAATTGAAATCTCCAAAGACTAACAACTAATTATCGCCTCACTGTAGTGTGCTGGCCACTGGATCAAACAGGCCATGTACACCACAAAGTTGTATGTGTTTGGGTGTGTGTTGGGGGGTTATAGGCAGAAAAGAGTTTCAGTATTTTTATTATAAAGAGAATACTGGATGGGCAACTATGCACAACTAGTGTGTTCTGCCACAGAGGCATTCTGACCTCAAGAGTGAAGCATGAGTGGTCCATGGGAATCAGAACCCCAAGGTGGCAGAACACACTGGCTGTGCATAAAGTTGCTCATCCTTTATTTTTTATAGTGTATAGTACTGTGTGAAATGTGCATGCATCAGTTGTTTTGCTTTTAAAAAGAAACTGATCCTGCAGTCTCTAGCGGTTTCAGAATGTTGTTGTACCACAGAAAGGTCAAAACATATTCCATGACCTTTGAACTGTGGTACAATGGCATTTTGAAAGGGATGGAATTCTATGCAGAACAACTCTTTGCTATACACTATACTCTTCTTTGATCTTTATCACTAGCTATTCACACAACTAGAGTTAGCTCAGTTGGGAATACGTTTTTTGGTTTGTAGGTCTGCTTGGATATAGAAAAAGGCCCTCAACTTTTCTATGCAGTTTATCCTCTCTGATAATATTACAATTGCAGAAGCAAATTTCCGAGTCAGCGATATTAGGCCTGAGCCATGATTTATTGATAGCAAACATGCTTGTATCGTACAGATACAATCATGCATCTAGTTAACTAGTACATTGCAGGCACTGCTATGGACTTATGTGACACCTTTTGTGGCTAGCTACAGTGGATCAGTGCTACTGGCATTTAAGTTTTGTAAGGGGGGGGGGAGGCTGGGTTGGATTCAATTCCAAAAGAATCTGGGAGCCTTTGGTACTGAAATATATAAAACAAATAAACAAAAAATATACTTCAATTAGGGGAGTACTGAATTCCCATGTAGGTCACGTCAAAACAGTAGGAGGACACAGAAACAAAATATCACTCACCAAGATTACCAGTCTAGAGCCATTTTTTTTTAACACAGAATAAGAGAGTCACCCATAGGGCCACTAGGCCCAGGCAAAGATTAAACTTTGCAGGCAGAGTTAGCACCGTGTGGGCTACTGTGCAGTTCATGGAGTTTTCTGTTTCTACTTTGCTTTTCAAACCACTTGTGTGAAGTTTATTTCACAATTTCACCATTTTGTGGTTAAATATAGTTGTGAAGTAGTGAAGAAACACACTTACTGTCATTTATTCTTTGTGAAGTGTAAACTTCACTCTTCAAGGATGCACAAAGTGCCATCTTTGGGTAGCAAAACAGTACACAAAATTGTACACATCACAGCAACCTACTCAGTGCAAATGTTTTTATAAAAATGCATTGTATGGACCTAATGGCCACCAGTGTTTTGGGAACCAAACTACCCTTCCTCGGGGTGAATAGATGCTATCTGTAACAAACATATTTTACATAAGTTATTTACACACACGTAAACATTTTCCATTCAGATTACAAGCTACAAAATCATCAGGATAACAAATGTAACCACTTGGTGTGTTTAGAATATGCAGAATAGCCCCATATAGATACCAACAACAGACAAAAAGAGAATATATACAGTACATAACATAAATCCCTTGGTGCCTCATTTCTGTTTTCATCCTGCTTACAGTACTATGACATCGATATACATGCTAAGGTAAAACTTTATTTGAAATATCCTTAACTACACTGTAACTACCGTATAACACACTGTAACTGCACTGTAACTACTATGCAGTTACATGTAACTACTATTTAGTTGTTAACAAGCTTCACATTTCCATGTTGTGTACTTACGCAATTTGCATGCACATGCAACAACTACTGTCTCCCTTTTGGCACAAATTAATTCATTCTGACACGTGTAACTACACATTTAATAGCTGTTGCAAGGTGTAACAGAAAATCTGTTTTGCAACTACCATTGTATCTCTTCTGGCCTTATGTCATTTGTTCTTACAAGGGCAACTGCACATGTAATAGCTATTGCAAATTGTAAGAGCAAATCTATTGTGTAACTACTATGTTACTAATTTTGGCATTATTAAATGTGTTCTTACAAGTATAACTACATATGAATGCAGGTCTTGTACACTGTTTCGACAATCTATGTCTATCTGATATTTATTTAAAAGGTAATCACACAGAAAAACTTAAAAGTGTAATCAGAATGGTAACTAAAATATGATTACAGTGTAACTTCAGTCTGCTACACTTAAATGCACTGACCAGCAATTCCTTAGATGATGTTCCATGTCTGTATTCCAGTTTTTCTTGAACTTACAGGTTAATATACATGCAGTCTAATACTATGAATTGATATATAACTGTACACAAAAATATTTCATTTGCATCATTACTAACTGGCACTGTAACAATACTGTGGCCAAGAAATAATGGTATTGTTTTCACAGTTAATGCCTAGGTAACATCTATTTGCAAGTGTGCACACTTACATTTACTAAATGTCAGTCCTCTAGCTGTGCTGTAAGTTCTCATTCATAAATCAGTCCTTCATGAACTTACTGCTTACTAAACATGCAATCTAATATTGGCCCTACTCACATATGCAGCAGGGAATGTGTCAAATATGCATGCCCATGCCTGGCAATCAACAGCAGCCATCGAATGAGATGGACTGCCCACCAACAGATTGGTTCTACACTCTGTGTGGAGTGGGAAATTGTGGGAGATGGCTGGTCATTCCAGTACTGTTGTTTTCCAGTAAGGGACCTGCTGGTCTATACCACCAGTGTCAGTGTTATGTTTCGGGGGTGAGGAGTGGTGGGTGTTTAGAGAGAGGATTGGGTGGGTGGGAGGGAAAATATATAAAGAAACACACACAGAAATAATGTGCATAAGCAGTAGTGGATGGGGGTTAGAAAAAAGGACATAAGTTTGTGATGGCAACACGGGAGGATTGGGCACCCCCAGTGTCACTGATACGTTTCTGGGAGGTGTGGGGTAATGGGTGTTGAGAGGGAGAGTCAGGTGGGGGGGATATTAAAAAAACACTGTGGCGTCCTGATCACGACACTGGGGGATTGGGCACTCCAGTTCACTCTTATATTTCTATGGTGGATATCTTTCATAAAAAAAAAAAAATATCGGTGGTCACAGTGAAACAAGGCACACTCCACCACATCCAAGATGGCTGGTGCACTGTACTGCACATGCATTAGTAGTCACACATGTGCAATATAGTTTGGCAGCCATCTTTGACATAGCAGAGTGTGCCATGTTCTCCTGTGACTGCCAGCACATTAAAAATAGTGCAGTGCTCCTTCCAATGGAGACAACGAGCGGAGTGCTTCATGGATGTGAAGGCAACTGTGGTGCAACTCCAACATTTTGCTTGGGCAGACGGAATCCGCAGAGTCCTTTTCTTCATAGCAAGAGGTCTGCAGAGCTATGCCCACTGCAGCCCTAATAAATCTAATGAAAGGCTGGTTCTGGTAGTCAGTGTCCAGTGCATGCTACTGAAATTAATTCAGTAGTTGGTTCCATTTTTTCCCCACCTTACAGGGGTAGTTGCAACTACTCATGTCATTTTCAGTAATAACAAGGAAAAGGACACACAGCTGAGCATACTTTAGATCTCAACTCCCCTGCAAAGATATGATTTCAGAGTTGATTAACTGTTGTAGCATGATGGTGCAATAAATCACCCCTTCAGAATGTTAAATGCATAGCATAACATTAGCTTCAACATCATGGAACATTTCCAAGCCTTTCTCACACCAACCAAGTTATCATAAGCAAAACATTTAAGTACTGTTGCAATATAAAAAAGACACAAAGGAGTTCGCACTAGGTAAGGTGGTGCTGCTAAACCAACAGGAATCAAAGTGAAACAGAAAAAAGTCGAGCATTCACCAACCTCCAATAAAGCAAGGGCACGGATCATAAATAAATACCAAGCTACTTTATTACATTAAAAGTAGAAGCATATACGCTTTATGTGTTTCGGATGTATCTGCATCCATTCTCAAAAGCGTCAAGTGTATATGCTTCTATTTTTGATTTAATAAAGTAGCTTGGTATTTATTTATGACCTGTGCCCTTGCTTTATTGGAGGTTGGTGAGTGCACGACTTTTTTTCTGTTTCACTACTGTTGCAATATGATCCAGCAGAAAAGGGGTCTGGACCTAGGGATGCTGACTGGGCTCTTTTGGAAAGTAATAACATTTACTGTACCTGCCGTGATGCATTTCAGCTCATATTTAAGAAACTGATAAATCATCCCCATCAGTTATTAATTTACAATATGGCACCTTTCTGCAGCAACTGAGGGCATCCTACAGAACAGCACTGAACACTGCTACAAATAAAACAGGAAGCAGTAAAAAAGAAACATGTTTTTAAAGGCTTTTTCTGTGGCAGTAAGGAGAATATCAACAGAAAGGGTATTCCAAAGAGATCAAATGGCATGCTGCCAAGGCATCCTGAAAGTAGGTTATTGGTCTACCACCTTTGACATTTAGATTATCCAAGCAGTAATTAAGTAACTACAGACTATCAGAGTCACTGCTAATTTTAATTACTGATTAAAATGTATAGGTAACATTGTATTTCTTTTACTATTTACAGTATTTGGTAAGTATAGCCCAATGGATATATGGCCTTTTGCTTGAAGTGAGGCTGTGCTGCTGCCTTATTGTACAGCATGGAGGAATGTGGCACTAGGAGACATGCTTGATGTAACTCAGTGACCCAGTGGCAGTGATGATAAGTGCTACAGTGATTTCAAGAGCCATATACATAGCCACCAAGTAGTGGCATAAAGTGGTAATAGTGACTATTTTCCCCCATTTTTCATAATTTTTACTGTTTGTGACATTACCAAAGGGGTTGTCACCCTCATCTTGCCCTGATCAGTAGTTGTTGCTATAGCACCTGGTGTGAATCTAGCGTCAGCATGCTAATGATGCACTGCGATATGTTCAGATGCTCACTGGCCACTCCACATCCAAGACATATGCAATAGTACCCCAAAGCCTGTAGAACTCTTGTAGGCCCAGGTGTCAGATAATCAGGAGGGGAGAGTCATTATTGGACTGATCCTGATGAGGGACAGTGATTTTAAGTTAAGCATGCAGGGGAATGAGATGAGGGAGGGGGATTTACTGAAGCCAGGGATTTCTTTACATATGGGGAGTTTGAGTACCATGGTTCTATGTCATAACAAAGATCACAAAACAGCGATTACTGTTACGGCCAGTGTACATCGCAGAAAATGCGGTAGGGCCCGAAAACCCTGCTGATGGACCAGGGAGGTCCAGGAGGTAGTGCGGGGAAAGAAGGCAGTCTATAGGCAATTCAAGTGCTCAAGGAGTGAAAGGGATGGAGGGGAATACAAACTGATGGCTAGAAGGGCCACTAGGGTGGTGAGGGCAGCTAAGGCAAGGAAGGAGCAGAACCTGGCCAGGGAAATTAGGAGAGGGAACAAGGGGTTCTTTAGATACACTGGGGAAAAATGAAGGGTGAAGGGGCAGATTAGCAGGATTAAAACAGGGGAGAGATGGGCACAAGACCCGGGGGAGCAGGCTGAGGTACTAAATGAGTACTTCACCTCAGTTTTCAACAAGGAGCTAGGGGGTGCTGCATCATACATGGGAGGAGACAGTGATTCTGAGGAGGGGGGACCCTCACCGATTGGCGGGTCTGGAGAGGGGAGGCATCACTGGCAGGAGGGGGAAGGCAGAGGAGAAGAGGTAGCGGAGGTGGAAATCACAGCAGAGAGAGTGAGGGAAGCCCTCAGGTCCCTTAAGACAGAGAAAGCACCTGGGCTGGATAAATTACATCCCAGAGTGCTGAAGGAACTTGCGGATGTCCTGGTGAAACCCCTGGCGGAGCTTTTCACCATCTCTCTGAGGACAGGGTGGGTGTCCCAGGAATGGAAGGTGGTGCATATAGTGCCTATCCACATGGGGGGATCAAGGGAGGTGGCAGGGAACTACAGGCCTGTCAGCCTGACATCGGTGGTGGGCAAGGTGATGAAGGGCATTGTCAAGGAGAGGCTGGGGAGGACCTGGAAAAGTCAGGGTGCCTGGACGATAGACAGCATGGATTTGTCCCAGGGAAATCATGTCAGACAAACCTTGTGGAGTTCTATGACTGGGTGACGAGTGCCTTGGACCTGGGTAGACCAGTGGACGTCCTCTTTCTAGACTTCAGCAAGGCATTTGACTCTGCTCCTCATGAGGGCCTGTTAGATAAGCTGGGAGAAATGGGGGTGGAGAACCAGATGATCAGATGGATAGACAATTGGCTCCAGGACTGGACCCAGAGGGTCGTAGTTGGTGGGATAGTCTCATCCCCAAGGAGGGTCATTAGTGGGGTCCCACAGGGATCAATCCTTAGGCCCCTCCTGTTCAATGCTCACATCTCTGACATAAGGACAGGTATCAAGAGTGAGATGGTTCTCTTTGCGGATGACTCAAAACTGGGGGCAGTGGTGGATGGGGAGGAGGGGAAGGTGGCCCTACAGGGGAAACTGGAGGCTCTGGAAAGATGGTCTAGAAAGTGGAAGCTGAGGTTCAATGCAGGGAAATGCAAGGTACTCCACCTGGGGGCCAGAAACCTGGGGCAAGTGTACACCCTGGGGGGGGATGTTACAAGTCTCGGTGGCTGAGAGGGACCTGGGGGTGGTGGTGTATGTCAAGATGAGCAACTCAGAGACTTGTAGGAAGACAGCAACCAAGGCCAACAGGATGCTGGGATGCATCGCTAGGGGGATCACCTCCAGAAGGAGGGAAGTGATACTCCCTCTGTATAACTGCTTGGTGAGGCCACACCTCGAGTACTGCATGCAGTTTTGGAGGCCACACTTAAAGAGGGACATTAAACTCCTGGAGAGGGTCCAGAGGAGGGCAACCAAAATGATTTGGGGATTGGGGGACAGGACCTATGGGGAGAGGCTCGAAGAGCTAAATATGTACAAATTGGAAGAGAGAAGCGACCGGGACGATATGATAGAGGTCTTCAGGTACATGAAGGGGGTAAATAGGGGAGGAGCAGTCAGGGTGCTTCGAAGGAAGGAGGAGGGGCAACTAGAGGGCATGGGTGGAAGCTGGAGGGGGGAAGATTCAGGGGAGAAAGGAGGAGGTGCTACATCACTGAGAGAGTGGTGGAGCCATGGAATGCACTGCCCAGGGGGCTGGTGGAGGCAGAGATGGTGGAGGGAATCAAGAGGGGGTGGGACAGGTACAGGGGAAGGGTTCTGGAAGCAAAATCCAGTGCAACAAGAATATCCGGAACTGGGAAGGGAGAAGCCAGAGAAGGCAAGGGGGGCAGCAAGGTCAGCTCCCAGGGTGGGGGCTGACCAAACGAGCAGACACGAAAGACTGTTAGGCCTATTCTGCTGGCATTTTAGTATGTTAGTAGTATGTAAAAGCAAATCGGCAATATACACTTACCAGCAACATAAACCCACACAACAGAAATGAGCATTAATGTGGTGGGCTTTGCCCCCCACACCCACCCCCTGATTTTAGATAACCAACTCTAAGGAGGTGCATGTCGGGGAGAGGGAGAAATACAGCGGCAGCAACAAAATGTTTCCCTGGTCTGACCCCAGTCCTGAACCCAGCACCTGCTTCACTGAAGCTAGCCATCCTCACTACATGGCTAGCTCAGTGGCAGCAGGTCACTCTACCCCACACAAATCCTCCTCCCTATCCCTCCTCTTTTGATTACCATCATAACCCTCCCTCGCTCATCCCTTCCCTCGCTGTCCCATTTCATCGCTACCATTACAGGGTAACTCACCTGTGCAGCACAGCAAATGAGTTGTCCTTTTGACAGTCACTCATTTGCAGTTACTATTATCACGGGATACCGAGGACCATTTAGTAGGCCACTAACCATCAAGAATATCTTTTCATATGAGGGCCATTTAGTAGGCTACTGGACCAGCAGGGGTTGCCAGCAATGGATGTGAAAAATATAAAAAGATACAGCCAACTAAAAGGCTTAAACATAAGGATAGGGTGCTTAAGTGGATGTCTAAGGCAGTAATATGTCATGCCATTGCTCTGGGAATGGCATCATGCCATGTAGCTGAAGCAATGCTTTGCTCAGATGTCCATGAATAATGGTCACAGTTTTTCCGTTTGAAGTTTCTGACCACAAATATCTGTCAACTGTCATTTTTGCTGCAACTTAGCTGCCAGTGAATACTCTGTCCTTTGCAGCTAAGAAGAAGTCTGAACTTTGCGTATGGCAGTTTTGGGGAGTGGCAGAATGGGGCACCTCTTTGCACTGCAAAATCATGCCACCCTAACTATAACTTAGTATCAGGCCCCCTGTATCAAAGTCCAGTATTCTACTTACTGGTCCCTGCTGCCTTATTTCTGTATATTTAAAAGATTATTATAATGTAATGTAACTTCTCAAAATGTAGTAATTAAACAGGATTTTAGTATTTATTAAAAGCTGTGGCAGCACTTACAATGGCACTAAGATGGGGTGCTGTATACTGAGCATAACATGCTCATTAGTTTAGACCATACCGCATTCTTTTCTGTTCATACACGGTGCACATCTTTGCATGCACTCTTCAGCACTTAGACACATACCACCACTAATCAGGCTTTAACCCATGTTTGCCTTTTCCTGCAATGTAAGCAGCCAGCCATCATGTACAGCCCCACTGTTCTTTGGCTCTGCATTCAGCACATGAACAATGTGGTTCACTTTTCTAACAGCAGATGTCGGAAAATATTTGGCGCTCCTACTAAAGCTCAGATACCCTTAGAAATGTCCGGTGCAGTTGTTTACCATTGGTAATTAGGTCATTTAACGTTGCATATATTAACATAAGAAGAAAGAAATGTGATGGGAATATAAAGCAGAAAGTTTCAAGCAAAGTGGGCTGATGTTAGAGTTGTCAAGGCTGGAGCAATTCTCCAGACCTAGTATTTCTTGATTTTATTGTATGGATCTCAAAGGCATTCATTGTTTTTGGAATGATTTGTGAATAAGTGCCAACTTGTACATATTTCCATATATAAAACTCCTTTTGTATTTTGTAAAAGGTCAATATAAAAGTCAACAATCTCAACTGGAACATGTTCAGAGGAATGTTGTGACATGCCATATTTTTTAATTTTTCTTTTCAAAAAAATCCATTGTCCTTCAGGGTTGCATTTGTAAAATGATGCACACAGCTCAGACTTTGTGGTGACATTTCAGTTACTTGCATGTTGCTTTTCCTTGAACTTTTCCAGAAATCACTGTTCACCTTCATCCAGCAAGCAAATGTTACACCTTCTGGGACGCAAACAGTCCAGCTGTCCAAAGGGGTGATGTCGTTTTCCAAATAGTGATGCTTTCAGGAACCTAATTCCCCACACACACACACACAAAAGAAAAAACAACCATACTAGCCAATAGATGATGGAACCCATGTCATTTCTAACAATGCTTTATAAATATAAAATTTAAGAAATCCTCTTTGAAAAATGGGTGGGCTCTACTACCATAAAAGGGAAATTGTGTACACACGTATATTTTTTTCAATATTTTGGTCAATTTCTAAATGTATGTAAAGCAGAAAAAAAACAATCTGTCCACTCAGCACATAGCTGTTAATCTAGGGAGGTCATATATCTTCTGTGTCTTAAGTAGTGGAAGCAGCTGAAATAAACATATTTATAGCAGCGTGGCAGGTGTGTGCAGGCTTATTTGTCTTTTACATAATTAACCAATAGCCTCTTCTAACACCTCAGTACAGAGGCCCTTTTGATCACTAACAGTCTCTAGTTAAATGTCTTATGAGATCCAGTATTTGACTATTATACAATGTGTTTTTGCTTAGTTTTTATTTCCTACATGCTCATTTCAAAAAAACAAACCATCTGCCCACAACCAGATCATGATGTCTCATTGTAATTCTTCATAATGAGGCCACACACAGTCATTTTATTACATTCTAATACATTATGAATTTTTACTGGCATCAAGTTCAGCTTTTAAAATAAAGCATTATGTTCTCAAATAAAATGCTACCATTTTTCCTCAGCATGTCATCTGAGATTTCGATTAGGTAAATCTCTGACTGAGAATATTGCAGACAGACAAGCTCCCTTACCTTTCTTACTTTTCATCCAGAAATGTTTCATATCCCCACCCCATATGTTAACAGTTCTAGTTTAACTACATGTTTGCCTGTAGTTTACATACAAAAAAATATCTGCACAATGAGCAATCTTGTGCTATTGGCCATTTTTTCTGCCCCTAAGGTCTTTTTTTTTTCAATTTACTGTGCTTTCTCTCCTGCACTCTTGACCTACCACCATTGCCTCCTTGTGTTCTCCATTACTCACTGTCCCCAGGACTGACCTCTGACTTTATGATGCCCACAGGATGCTGCCATGGTAGAGCCTCCTGGGTTACCCAATCCCAGGAGACACTAGTGCCAGTGCTGGTGGGCAGCCCAGTCAGTGGTGCAGGCCTGTGTGGAGAGATATGGCATCATCCTGCTGCAGTTGAGAGATTTTCCTTATTACTGTTCCCCTATAACAGGCACTTTATGACTGAGTGGATGTCTGCACACTGGGTTGGAAAGTGCCCCGTCCAGCCATTGCAACTCAGCTTGCACTGCCACCTATGGTCACCTAGATTGGCAGTACTGCAGCAGAGCTCACTGACCTCCCTCCATGGAGGAGAAGATCATCCTCTGAGGCTTGATCCTTCTTCTGTCAGCTGGCCCCCAATGACTTGGGCTCACTTCTGAACCCAGGTAACCAGTATCTTGAGTGGTAGCACTACCACTGCTCTGTTGAGCCAGTGCTCTCTGTAATGTCTTTACTTTCTGCCAGCCATTGCAGAAATCATTCATTTGTTAGTACAGTACAAAATTAATGAAAACATAGGGAATGTCTGCTTGTCCCAGTTTTCAGTTTTATTTCCTGGGTGTAAGTTCCATGGATGTTTACCATTGTTATAGGGCTGCTATATAATGTTTGAATAAATTTCATTTGTTAAAAAGTTATGTTTTCCATGGCTTTATATGAACTTCCAGTGTACGTTATCAAAGGCCTTTCCAGCCTCCAATCTCATAACACAGTCCATGATGGGAGACTAAAGTGACAAGTCATGACTGACTCCTGGAATCCCCCGTTGGAGCTAACAGAGGTTGAGCATGTGAAGAAGATGAAGCACTTGACTGCTGGGCAGGGAGGGAATGGCCTTCTGTGGAAATTATAGATTGGTGTTAGCACTGGCTATAAAAGCAGCTGCATCCTTTCCCTCCTGGCTGAAGATCTTAAACATTGTGGGGGGTGGGGCATAACAAAGGAATTAGATTTTTTATTTTCTTTTTTTAGTTTTTGTTGACTGGGACAAGAGAACTAGGCAAATCTCCCTACTTTACCTTGTCCAGGGTGGGGTGGGGGGTGATACAGATGGAATCAACTGAAACTGAAGCAGATTCAGCTGTTGGTGGTAGTTTCAGTGAATAAAGGAAATTCGGCCAGACACCAGGGAGATTCACATACTCTTTTCAACAAGTGCCATGGGATCTTTAATGTCCACCCCCAACAACCACCAGAACAGTCAGAAAGTACCTTGGTTTAACATCTCATCTGAAACAGTGCACCTCAGGAGTGCAGCGCCCCCCCCCCCATGTTGCACTATAGTACCAGTATTGGGAGTGTACCCCAAGTTCCTGATTTGGGGCTAGAACCCACAATCACCCAGCCTCAGCAGTGAATGAGCAACCTGCTGAGCCACTGACACTACTAGATGGGGTTAAAAGGACTAAAAAGAATAAGAAATAAGTATTTCTCATTGTTAGTTGTTCTTTTGGGACCCACGGTAACTCCTTCATTTTCAGCATTATGTTCTAGTTGTGTAGTAGTTATTTTAATTCAGTATTTCAATACCCATCTAAAAGAGATACAGTATTTTAAAAATATTTTGAGGTCTAGCTCAGATCTACCTAAAAAAGGATTTTGTTTCAAAAGTTGAAAAAGTAAGGCTTTGGGACATGTCACACACCAACAGACAGTGATGGCTTTTAAGCAAATCTGGATAAATTGGTGCTGACCAAGGGACTTGCAGGGTACCCAGAAGGGAAGAGTGCAAAGGGGAATCCTTATAAATTATTACACTTTTTTTTGCACAACATACTTAATATTCCTTTCCAACCTCAAGTTACAAGGTTAGATTTGTTCTTAAGTCACACTGTAATACAAATCAAATGGCCTTACAACAAAAGGTTCCAGACTACTTGGTGTGGTGAACAGTATAGAATAGAATTAAGATTTATATAAACGTGTTTCATATTTATACTGAATCTTAAAGGGGTTTACAAGTTAATGAGTTAATAGTAGTATTAGTGCAAGAAGACTATGCAGGTGAACATGGAAATCACTAAAGTGCTCAAACATACAGTATTCCCTCCGTCAGGAGGGCTAAACCTCACTCTCAGGTTCTTAGCAATAATGGGCATGCAAGGAATCACAGACACATTGCATAAGAGTAATAAAGCTTGTTTATTACTACCAAAAGAATAATCACAGTTGCCCTAAGCAGTTCTTACCAATATGAACTGGGAGCCAATGCTAAGCGTTTCCTATACCTCGAGGATTCTCTGTGTCTCTTGGGGTCTCCGAGGTAGAAAAAGTAATGTTTTACGTTATATACCTATGATAATTACCATGGTTACTGTAAGATAGAAACATTTCTAGTTACAGAGATGAGCCCTATTGGCTAAATTAGAGGTGGCTTCTCAGTGCAAGATAATGTTATACAATTTTGCAGTAGTCATCACTTTGTAAAGACAAAGAAGTACAGTTTGTGCATAGCCTTGTAATAATACAAATCATCAGAAGATGGCAATGCCAACTCATATATCATAAGCATTACAAGAACACAGGTGTCCTAACATCTTGTATGCAAGAAATACATGTGTATATTAGAAAGTAAAGTCTATAACAATAATATGCATACATATCCTGACATCTATTCTTATATGGTAGATGCCCTTAGCCCTATATGTTAGTATAACATGTACCTAAATGCTAGCGTCTACAGTGTACCTCTAGGGGTACCAATAAGGGTGCAGGGACCTCGTGTAACATTCCCCCCTTGTTGCCTCAAAAGGGGCAACACAGTAAGAGTAAGGAACTGGTTAGGGAGCAGGGGTCTTTTACAGACCCGATGCGTGAGCCTTGTAAAGGAACTCTAGCTGCTCACGGTGTTGACGTAATGTGCACTGTAGGCAGCAAAGCAGAATAATCAGAAAAAATATCAAAAATGCTTGTATAATAACAAAACCTTTAAATGTAATCTCTAACCAAGTGTTAGTAAGTGCACTATTCATATCACTATCATTAATAAGTGCAAGGACAGCTTCATTAGCTTTAGAAATATTATTGCTGATGTGGATGAAGTGGGTGTCTTTCCTTTCTAAAAGTGATTTCAATGTCAAGGTGAGGGGGTCAAGGTGTACATTAAAGTAAGGTAAATACTTGGAAAGTGTAAGCAGATTATCAGGGTTACCATCAATAATATCAGCGTCCATGATAGGGTTGGGTGTAATAACTGTGTGCCCAATAATTGACTTCTGATGGGGCACAAAGCAAAAGCTTGGACTAACAATAGAACATGTCTTAAGTCCATAAGTGTAACTTTTAAAATTTGTAACTACACAGTACTCACCATCTGAATTATATTGCATTTTAACAGTAGGCAGTCTCCATATTTGTAACTGTACTGGGCAAGTATAAGTTTGTTTGGAAATCCGTGTTGACAGGTGGTGAATCTTGTCCTGGTAAGACTGGTAGAGCTTGGAATTGTCTGGAGCCGATGTTGAGTCCTGGTATTCTGTGCCATTAGTGGTGATGTCATCATCCATAGAAAAGGACCAATCAATACTGTCTGGGAAATAGCCACATACAGGTTTAATAACATCAAATATGTCACAGCGACACAAATAAATATAATAATAATAATAGCTTTATTTCACATAAGCACCTTTCAAACTATCAAGGCACTTTACAAAAAGATAAAACAGCAATAGTAAAATCAATAGACACAATAATAATATTAATAACAGTCTAAGGGGTTGTACTTATTCATTGCCACTAAAGGCCTGACACCATAAAAATACAATACCATACAATATACCATTTCTTCACACAGCAGTCCATGTGCAGGGTGACCCAGGCATCCAGAAGAGGATGGAAAGCCAAGAGAGGAGGTAAGTAGAGGTGTCTCTGTAGATGTCTTCATCAAGGTGCCCAATGGAGTGTACAGATGCGAGCTTAGCAAATAAAGCTGCAGTAGGCTCAAAACGTGGTAAAGAGACAGTAAAAGAAACATACATAGTATCCTTAATGGAAAATTTCTTAGTAGTAAAACAAGGACCAGTATTAGGGTGCCTGGTCGCAAAACCCAAATTCCTAGCTGTAGAAAGTGGAATGGTTTAAGTCTGCAACATACACATAGAAACATAGCTAGAGGATTTGCACCAAGGATAATACCATTTAAAAATATGTCTATCATGTATGATATCAGGGATTCTTCCTGATTCAAGATCGAGGAAAAGATTATTGATGGTAGTAATAATATAAGAGCCATAGGCTAAGCATAATATCTCATGGGCAATGTATTGCTCATCTGCTTCTTCATTATTCTGTGCAATGAGAGAGTTAATTTTATCTTTAGAATCTGTAAATGCCTTAGCAATATCGTACATGTTATATACAGTATATCTTTCTTCTTGACTAAGGCTATCCACACCATGCAATAAAGGGGTATAATATAATTTACCAATCCAGTCTGGAATTTCTGTGAATGTGATTTTATAGCAGCAATGTCAGCTTTATTTCAAATAGACATAGCTGTACCATAAAGACCGGAAACAGTGCCTGTGGCAACAGTGACATCAGAACTGTCTATTTCATGTTTATTACATCTATGACATGGATCATCAGGATTAGGTTTTCTCCTGAAATTGCCTCTATGCTCGGTGGAATGTATTCCGGCAATAGGGTCTTGAGTACAAATTTGAAAAGCTGCTAAGCTATCAAGTAATAAAGTACTGTAAAACAATGAAGTGTTAGTAGTATGACACATACCAAATTGTTTCATATTCCAGTATGTCAAGTTGAACGAAACAGGTATATGCATAAATTGTAAGTTATTGATAAGTGTGCCAGGTAAAACGGTGGCTCTGAGACCTCTACGAGGACCAGGGGTGTGTTTTGGACATTCCAAAAGCTGTTTGTCCATAGGGGGCAACATAGATAAATACATGGCAGCTGAGGCCATGTTGTGTACAGCACAAAATTTCCTGGCAGAGTCTTTAGACAAGGAATTACAATATGAGGGATCAATTAAGGCAGTAATATTGTATAAACCAGAATGTCTAAGAGAAGTTTGGAGCAAGGACAGAGAACCATTTGGGGATAATTTTGCATTGGGCCAACCATGGAAAGTTCGCTTGGAAAGCCTGGCCACAAGAAGAATTTGTCCTTGCGATGTGGTTTGCCACTCAGTTTGTAGGGTAGATTTATCAGGAGCAACAATAAGGTAGTGAGGTAGGCATCTGAACCTTTCTGGACAGTACTCAAATTGTCAGGTATATTGATGGATACTCCCTCTGGGGTAATTGCAGGTCGATCAAGGTGAGGAAGGAGGTGCTTTACTGTGCCTTGGATACAGGGGATAACTCCTGAGATGAGAAGAAAATGGAACAAGACATCCATTGTGTCAGTATCTGGAAAGGAAAATCAAATATTAGTGAATTAGTACTATTCTGCCCAATGGGGTGAGAAAAAGTAATTATACTCCTTTATACAGTTTCAGCTGGTGTGCGTGTAACCATTTGTCAGTCAGTTTGTTGTTATGCATGAGTCTAACCTGATAGACTGCTGAACTGAGCTTGTTGACAATGGAATAGGGTCCTTCCCACTTATCGGAGAAGGAATATGTGGGATGTGCAAATCTGAGAACCATTACCTGATCCCCAACTTGCCAATCCACGTTTTGTGCGTGTTTGTCAAACTGGATCTTGGACTGTTGCTGGGCCTTGCCCATGCAGTTAGCATAAGTGTGTATGAGGTCTTGTCTGAGTTTTTCCACATATTGGTCTACAGACACACGGTCTGCAGCGAGGGTGTGTAAGTCAAACAACAGGTGTCCAGGTAATCTCATATTTCTACCAGTCATAAACTCAAAGGGTGTTAACTGGGTAGTGGCAGAGGGTGTACCCCTAATTGCCATTAGGAGTAATGGCAGTAGGGATTCCCAATCATTGGGATTGGCCTTAATGAATTTGGAAAGCATTTGCTTAATCTGTCTGTTGGCTCTCTCTACTTGACTGGAGGATTGTGGGTGGTAGGGTATGTGGAATGTCTGATGAACACCAAGGAGTTCAAGTGCTTCTTTCATCAACTCCCCTGTAAAACTGATTCCTTTATCTGAGGCTACCTTGAGAGGTAGGCCCCATCTGGAGAAAATCTGTTCCACCAGGATTTTGGCAGTGGTTTTAGCAGTACACATCTTAGTGGGGAAAGCTTCAACCTACTTAGAAAAGAGGTCAGTCACCACAAGGGCATATTTGTTGTTCCTGCTGGTATTGGTCAAGGGACCAATGAAATCAATCTGTATGGCATGCCAAGGACCAGAATGCCTTTGTGGTAGTAGTTTGGCATTTTGCTTGGTAGGAATAGGGTTGTTTTGTGCACAAACAAGGCAATTGTCTATGTACTGTTTAACGTCTTTGGTGACACCAGGCCACCAAGAGGTGGTCTTGAGCCTCTGTAGTGTATTCTCCACTCCCTGGTGTCAACCACTTGGGGTATCATGCACTTGGTGCAAACATTCAGGCCTAAGATGATAAGGAACCACCCACAATTTGGTGGGGGTGTCATCTGGTTGGGTACCAGATGATCTTGTCATCAAGGGACAGGTGTAACTTACCATCATGCTTTCGGTAGGGATTATGGGTAGGTAGATTTTTCTCAGTACCATTGTCAAGGAATCAGAACACATCTTTGAGTTCAGAGTCAGTGTGCTGGGCTTCTGACAGGTCCAAGGGGGAAAAGGGTTCAGGTTTATTCCTGACTGCAGCAATGTGCATAGCTGCTCTGGCCCCTAGATGGTCCATCATCCAGGTGTCTCCCCCCTTAGGCCCCTTCCTTTGCAAGGGTGTCACCAATGTCATTGAAGGCATGATAGGGATTGTGTATGGAGTGGACCTTAACTTTGTGTACATAGAGTTTGTGTGCAGACATTTGTGCTAGTGAATGAATGTATATTACCAATTCCTTGTGTTTCACTAGGCTGCCATCAGAGGAGGTAAAGGAGTTCTTTTGCCAGAAAGGAAGAAATTCTGTAAGAGAATAATAAACCCAGTTAGAGTCTATAAAAATGATGGTATCCTCGGTACCATTCTGGATGAACTAGAGGGCATAAGCCACCGCTGCCATCTCAGCATACTGTGATGATGCCATGCTGCAATGCTTGGAAATTTTCACAGTGTTACCATAAGGGTAAATGACTAATATGCCATCCCTGCAATCTGTTTTTCCTGGTAGTAGGGAAGCTGAGCGATCTGTAAAGACATGACACAATGAGGTGTTCTCAAGTAGTTGTGGTGTAGCAGGGAGGAAAGGACCTGGATCTGGGAGATCAGGTGGCTGCAGTGTACAGTCATGGGGTTCTCCTTGGAAAAGGAGGCCATGCACCAGCAGCATGGATGGCATTTTGGTTGGGTGGACCTTGATATCTCTATCTTGGAGAAGAAGGGACCAATGTGTCAGTCTGGCATTGGAGACTGACCATTCCTTCACTCTATCTGATAGCAAAAAGGTAGTTGGGGTGTGGTTCATGTTGCTAATCAAGGGAGAGTATACAATGATATACAGAAAGTGCTTGACAGCCCAGTAGGTGGCCAGAAGTTTCCTTTCACAAAGGCTGTACTTCTGTTCCACTGGGGTCAAGAGCTGTGATGCATATACAATGGGTCTCAGGGTGCCATGGACCTTCTGGGCTAACACAGCAGATATAGCAATGTCAGAGGTAACACATTCCAGATGGAATGGCAGTGCTGGATTGGGGTTGACCAGAGCTGGGGCTAAGGCTTGGGCCTGCTTCAGTGATATCACAACTTGGGTGTGAATGGGGCCCCAATTCCAGGAAATGTCCTTCTTTAGTAGCTCATACAGAGGAGCAGCCTTCTGAGCAAAATCACAAATAAAATCCCTGGAATAATTCACCATGCCTAGAAACCTTCTAAGAGTGGCCGGGTTGGTGGGCAGTGGAAAATCTTGCAATCCTTGTATCTTCTTCCAGGTAGGACTTTGGCCTTGGTCTGTTATCCTCAGACCCAGAAAGAGTACCTCTTTCTAACATAGTTGTGCTTTTGCAGGGTTACATTTGAGGCCTGCCCTCTGGATGAGGGTCAATAGTTCATCCAAGAGATCCAGGTGTTGTTCCTGTGTGGCTGTGGCCAGCAACAGGTTGGTCACATATTACAAGAGACAGTGGGGGTATAGAAACCCTCAAGGGTGTCCATCACGTGTAAATGAAACAGGGAAGGGCTGTTATGGAATCCCTGTGGTAAGCCGGTCCACGTGTACTGCCTGCCCTCAAAGGTGAAGGCAAACTTATATTGACTCTTGGGAGCCAGTGGCAATGACCAGAAACCATTGGAGATGTCCAGGGCACTAAACCATTGTTGGTCAGGGGTCAGTAGTCTTAGCACATCTGGTGCTGATGCCACAGTTGGGGCACAACTGGGGGTGACCCGGTTTAGTCTCCTGTAGTCAATAGTAAGTCTCCAGGCACCTGTGGGTTTTTTCACAGGCCATACTGGGGAATTGGCAGTGGAAACACATGTCCCAATTACACCTTGCTTGAGGAGAGATTTTATTGTTTCCCTAAGAGAAGGCAAGGCCTCAGGTGGGAAGGTGTATTGCTGTTGCTTCTCATGTGCTGGGCCTGTCACTTCAATGACAGTGTTCATCCTGCCACAATCATGCTTGCTGGTGGCAAATGCCTCCAGATGCCTTTGTAGAATGGGAAGGAGCTTTGGGAAAAGCTCATGGTTCTTGAACAAATCTATGATGTCATACTCTTTGTTGTTTGCAGAGATTGTTGCAACCACATGCGAGTCAGGGATCATAATGGTGTGATATTGTCCCTGAATCTGTATCAGTAACATGTTGACTAGGTCTACCACACAGCTGTGTGACGCCAGAAAGTCAATTCCGATTATACTAGAGTGGTCATGCAGTACCATCAGCTGAAAGGTATGATAGGCCTTCAGGTGTCCCAGTGTCACAGGTAGTGGTAGGGAATGGTATGCAGGCAACCTAGTTCCATCTACCCCAGACGTATGGGTCCTCCATCTGGTGGACCAAGGGGATGTGTCCAGGTGGTCATCATGTAATACAGACACAGCTGTGCCTGTATACAATAGCACTGTTAGTAGGCGGCCCCTGACCTTGGCTTCAGTGCAGGGCCTTCTGTTTGTATCCAAGACAAGCTTGTTAACAATATGGACTGGGGCCTGTAATTGTCATCCTGTACCAGTAGGAGCATGGAGAGCTCTTGGAAGAGAGTCTGGGCCTGGTTCCTGTGAATCTCTTCACCATGCTGCACTGATGCTATGTAGGGTGCTGCTTCCAGTTTCAGGTCTGCCTGGGCCTGAGGGCCTATACTTCCGGTGTCCCCATGGCCTGTGGAGGCCTGCTCTCCTGGTTGTATGGCTGAGAGTGCCCGTACAGGAACGGCATCCGTTACGGAGTGTACTTGCCTGAGAAGTTCTCAGAATTTATGGTTCTCATCAGCTATTTCCCTATATGAAGGGCCTGATCTTTGTGGTTTACCCTTATTATTCTTATGGTGTTTCTTGTTTTTGTGGTAGTTCTGGTTCCCACCCCAGGATTGTTGTTGCTGTTAGGCCTGTTGGGGGTGTTGGTTGTCTGTGGGGAGGGGCTGTTTCTCTTGGGCCTGTCCCTCCACCTTGCAGTGCATTGTGGCCACCGGAGTTGCTTCAACGGTAGCTACTTTCTTGTAACCGGAGCCTGAATCACAGATATAGGGTTGATAAACTCTCTGTTTTCCAAAGAATATCAGCAAACCTCTCCATGGTGGTATAGGTGGTTAGCTCTTCCTTCTCTCTTATTGCAGGGATCATGTTCCTGAGGAACAAGGTCTTATACTCAAAGAGGTCCACGTCAGCGACTTCTCCTGCAAGGTGCTTCCCTACCCAGTAGGCCATCCAAAGCCTCTGTTGGAAAGTTGCTGGACTTTCCTTCGCATTCTGTTTTACAGGGTATGCGAGCATCACTCCTACTACACCTGGGCTGTGTGCAGAAATGAGATCAGCTGCCACGTTTTCAAAGGTGGCATGGCCGTCCTGACGGATGGCATCGGGGAGTTTTGCCCACAGTCCAGGATCAATGATCTGGCATAGGATCTGGACCTGGTAGTCTGCAGTTAGACTAAGCATTTTACATTTAACACGCACCTTTTCCAAGTGGCAACTGAGGTTGTCAGATGGGCTCATCTGACCAATGCTGTCAGCTATTTGCTGAACAGAGTAGGCCATTTGTAGGGGATCATTGGGATGATCAGCCAGAGGTAGATTACCCCAGGCACCATCTAGGGCTTCCTGAGCTGTGGCTTTAGCCACAGTATAAACCATGCCCTCCTGAGTACCAGCCTCTCATAGAAGCTGCCTAATCTGGGTTCTAAGAGCCCGTTTATTTCTCTTGGAGATGGGCACGTTGTCTATGGCATTCTCAATCATCGTCTCTATCGCCTGCCTGTCTTCCACATTAATAATGGCTACCGGTGGTGCCATCGGGCCTAAGCCTGCTCCCCCCTATCATGGGGGTAGCCATGTTGGCATCGCCCATGATGTGCGTCATGCCGTCGATGACTCAGGGTATGGGTGTCATGTGACAGGGGTCCACCATGTTGTGGATGGTGGGAAGGGGTATCTGGGCCATAGTAGGTGTGTGACTAGGTGTTGTACTGTGAAATGTCATCATCTGACTCCTCCCCACCAGATAACATCAACAAGGTGGGAGTTATGCCTCCCATCACCTTGATGTGACCAGCCAGCACCTCTTGCTGATGGCGCAGTTTTGCCATTTTGGTTTCACATTCCTCATGACTTACTTTTGCAACATTCATATCCAAGACTTCTGCATCTGCTTCTGTAACACTCTGCGGCGCTCAATTTGCAATTGTCCCTAGTAGCTACTTTTAAGTCATTATGTACCTGGTTTATCTCATCCTGTATCTCTCCCAACTCCTCACTCAGTTGCTTATTCGTTCTACTTAATAAGTCATTCATTTGCAAAGCCTACCCCTTATCCTGTCTCAAACTTTCACACTCCAGCTTCAACATACAAAGTTCCTGCTCACCAGCCTGTGCAGAATGATGCAAAAGGGAATCCTTTTCATTTCTCAGAGTTTGGAGTTCTGACTCCAAATCCTGTTCTTGTCTCACACATTCAGTTTCCTGCAACCCCATCTCCTGCTTAAGAGATGAGATGTACAGTTCAAGGGTTTGAAACCTCACTTCAGAGGCTTCCAGAGCAGCGTGGAGAGCCACGACCAACAGCCCTTTAGCTTCTCACTTTCTGGCTGTTTGTCTCATCCCTGAGTACTGAGTTGAAATCCCCAGTACATGGTTTTTGGATTGACTTGTGTCTCACACGAAGTCAGCCCATCCTCCATGTGAGGCAAGGAAGTTTGAGACATCGAGTCTCAGTTCTTTGCAGATATTTGATATGGTGGCCATTGTGTGTAAGGGAATGAAAAATCAAATTGTGAAAAGGGCACCGTGCTGTGTATCGATGCACAACAGGTCCACTTATTCACAATTGGGCTACTGTGCACTTGTAAGCATGCAATTCAAAACTGCCATGGAGTGGGTTGAGTCAGCATCGACCACACCCAGTAAGCAGCCAGACTTTGCAAGTGATTACAAAGTGGTCATAAGATGTAAGAGGTGGTGCGGGAATGCACACCTACAGTCACCGTTGGGAAGGGAAAAGTTGCAAGTAACAAGTGGAACTTTGCAAACACCAAATATTGCCAGCTCACAGTCACCAGTTGTCAGGAGGTCTAAACCTCACTCTCAGGTTCTTGGCAATAATGGGCATGCAAGGAATCACAGAGTAATAAAGCTTGTTTATTACCACCAAAAAGGATAATCACAGTTACCCTAAGTAGTTCTTACCAATACAAACTGGGAGCAAATGCTAAGCGTTCCCTATACCTCGAGGAATCTCTGTGTATCTTGGGGTCTCTGAAGTAGAAAAAGTAATGTCTTACATTATATACCTACGATAATTACCATGGTTACTGGAAGTGAGAATATTGGACAAAATCCTGTATCTGGGAGTTACCTTAGTTTCCTACAAATAACTATGAATCTTTAGAAAATGAGCCAAGAAATCCCCAGGCTCTAATTGGCTGATAGCCCTGGCAAGGTGGGCATCTATCAGAAAACACAGCCCAAGTACTAAAAGTACTGGTGCCAAGGGCCATGGCACAAATATCAAAGGGCAATAGAATGTTCAAAACTGTCACACCTGCCATTTTGTTTTTGTCGGTAAACTAGATTGCCCAGGAAATCATGATGGGCGGTCCCCCCCGCCTGCCCCTCCCCATCTATGTATTGAAACCATCAGTTTCTAAAGAAAAGTAATTCAATACACAAAATAAATGTGTTTTTGGTCACTACAGATACATCTAATGAAATGGAGCTACTCCCGTCCCAGCTCCCTCAAAAACCAGCCATCGTAGTAGATGTTGTAAGTTGGCAACCCAGCTCTGTCTCCCAGGAGTGAAAGTTCATAAAATACCACAGTCACTCTGGGAGGTAAATTAGCACTCAAATTCCCCCTGTTCCACAGTGGCAAGATTCATATGAATATTTAAACAACCACTGTAATTTGAAAAAGGAACTTCTCGATAAAATCTCAAATTATATATGAGACAGAGACCGTCAGCTCTATTTTGGTCACACTTTGCAGTGGTACTGGAGCTAAGATGATCTCAGTCTCTCTCTCAGTTAACTACCGGAGTTACCATGATCTTGGTCTCTCTCTCTCTCTCAGTCAACTACCGGAGCTACCACAATCTCGGTTTCTCTCTCTCTCTCTCTCTCTCAACTACCAGCTGATCTCCCTCTCTTCCCCCTGCCAAGATTAATTTAAAATTATAAAAACATTACTGTACTTGGGAGGAAAAAAGGAACTCAACTTCAGAATAAGAAACAATAGAAGGAGGTGAGACTGCTAGCTCCGTTCCTGTCACAGTAGTTGTAAAGGAGTGCTCTCTCTCTCTCTGTCAGTTCTGTTTGCTAGTTTACAGGAATTACAGCCACGCTATATAGAAAACCAAACCAGCACCTCCTTATTTGTTCGGCAAATTAAACAAAAATAGATAAATAACTCTTGCTGCTCCATTATGTGCTGCACTATACAAAAAGTGTCAGTCTCCCAAACATCCTTCAGAGCTCCAGTTGACACTCAGGGTAAGAAATCTCACTGTAAAAAAACAAAAGGCTCCAGACAAACAAGTAAACAATAAAACTGTGTGTGTGTGGGCTGGTGGGGGGGGGGGGACCATGACCACCACCTGCAAGATCAAAACTATGGCGGCTCAAATAAGACAAAAGTCCCTAGCTTAAAAGGAAATACAACATTCTAATGCAGGTGAAGGAACTGTTTTATTACAATAGAAAGTGAAACACCCAACACTTTAACATGAAACATGAAACACCCAACACTTTAACATGAAAACATAAAATTTTTTTTTTTCAAACATATACAATACAGTGCTCATTTTCTAAGCGCAATAATACTCTCCAGGGTGGCAGTATTGGGAAATACCGGACCCTCCAGGGGCTATAAAGTCCCATGGTGGTCCAGTATTTCCCAATACCACCCACCCTGTTGGGTATTGTTGCTTACTTAACTTTCATGTCCTCTATAAGGGGCATGTATCTCCACATCGGGCAGACTTCACAGATGGCAAGGCTTTATTCTGCTGGCAAAATGTTATGCTTTTATACAAATAACCACCAGAGATAGGCAGAAGGGATATCAACTTAATGCCTGACCTTGCAAACAACAGCTCCAATATTAGCAGAAGCAACTGTTTTTAAAGCAGACATAGTCATAAGAAGAGACTGATGTTGATACAAATGGTTAAAAATACAAGGTAAATTTATAATCAGTAGACCAATTAGGTATTAAAAATTAATTAGTCATAGTCATATCAATATTCCAGACAAGACCACTGAAGGCATTAAACAGCATCACCTCCTGTAAAGTACTATATTGCATTGTCCAATTTGGGTATGAGCTCAATTTTCTAGTATGAGATTTGAACCTATAAACAGTGGGCCCTTAAGAGAGATTGCTTAAGCTTTGTCACACTGACAGGAAAGTAAATGTGGGTGATTTACAATGGTAGGAAGAGATAAGCCATAGACATGAATGGAATGATTACCCATTCACTGTTGCAGGATATTTAGTAATGTTCATTAACTTTATTGTTTCATTCAAATAGACAAAGGTCCAAAAATGTTTAAATTAAATAAACATTTAGAGCCACATATTGAATACACATTTAGAATAATTGAAAACATAACACAGTACACTATATCAGTATACATCCTGGGGAGGATTCACAAAATAATCTAAATGTGCAAAACCTTCCCTAAGTCCCCAAAAGTTCCGTAGCTGCACATGTGCACTTTATTAAAACAAGCATTTGTCAATGCCGAATGTTGTCTTGCTGGTTTTGGCATTGGTAGTGCAGGAGTTGGAGGGACACATAATAGAAGTGGCAGTGAAGAATAGAACTGACATCAACCCCACTCCACCCTGCAGAGAGTGACAGGCATTGGGGTGTGTGTTTGGGTCACTGGCCATAATGCTCATGCTTTTTCACCTCACCCTACCGTGCAGAGTCTGTCAAGTGTCACGTTGTGCCTTGGGGTCATCTGGCCTTATGCTCACCCCACTTCATAAGAAAATACAATGAGATGGGTGCAGCATAGGAGAATGTGTTGAACTTTGGGGCTGAAGAGTCCAAGGCACACCTTGATGCCTGTCAGTGGCTGCAGGGTGGAGGTGGAGGACCAGTTGCGTGAGCAGTAGAGCAGACAATCCAAAGACACACCCCTGATGCCTGTTAGTCTGTACAGGGTGAGATGTAATGGTTAGAAACCCTAACACCCTGGGCATGTGCTGGTATTTGCACTCCAAATTTTAAAACATGGCCTTTTTGTGACCCCACCTCATGAAAGTATTTTGGACCTCTGTTCATGAACAGCGCCCCTGTGATTTTCTTAATCTGTCTCAAATGTTGATTTCTCACAGTGACCACACCATTCTGCACCACATGAAAATGTCAGCTGCACCATCGATAAGGAGATGTGAAGAGATGGCAATGTGGGAAATCTGGAGTGAAAATATTAAACATTCTCGAAGTTACGAGCATGTGTGAAAACTGCACACCACACACTCATAACACAGTCATTTAGTAGAATTATTTCACCAAATTTTTAACATAGCCATTTTGGGATCTCTGCTCATGAACAGTGGCACTATGATTATCTTAATCTACCCAAATGTTGATTTCCCACAGTGACCATGTGATTGTGCACCAGATGTGTGAAACTACATTTTGGGTAGGATGTGACAAATGACAGCTGTACTGTTCATAAGAAGGTGTTCAAAAATGACAATTTTGAAAATCTGGAGTGAAAATATTGCAAGTTCTCGAACTTACAACTGTGCATGGACACCGTGCAGTGCACACTGGTAACATAGTCACTTTATGGACCTTTTCACCAAATTTTAAACATAGGCATTTTGGGACCTCTGCTCATGAACAGTGTTACTGTGATTTTCTTACTCTGTTCTGAACATTGTTTTTCTACAGTGACTGCGCCACTGTGCGCCGGATGGCAAAAGCACAGTTCAGGTAGGATGTGGGAAACGAAAGATGTACTGTTTATAAGGAGGTGTGAAAATCTGGAGTACAAATATTAAAAATGATTGAAGTTATGAGTGTGCATGGAAATTGCACAATGCACTCTTGTAAAACAATCATTTTATGAACGTTTGTCACCTAATTTTCAACATAGGCATTTTAGGACCTGTGCTCGTGAACAGAGTCACTGTGATAGTCCTAATCTGTCCCAAACACTGATTTCCCATAGTGTTCATGCTATTCTGTGCCAGAAGTGCAAAAACACATTTCAGCCAGGATGTGAAAATTGATGAGGGTGCATGAACACTGTGCAACGCAGGCTCATAGCACATTCATTCAATAGACTTTCGTCACCAAATTTTCAAGCATAGGCATTTTAGGACCTCTGCTCCTGAACGGCATCACTGTGATTTTGTTACTCAGTCCCAAACACTGATTTCCCACAGTGACCACGCTATTCTGTGCCGGAAGTGCGAAAACACATTTCAGGCAGGATGTGAAAAATGACAGCTGTACTGTTCATAAGGAGGTGTGGAAAAATGCCAATGTTGAAAATCTGGAGTGTAAATATTACAGATTTGTGAAATTATGAGCGTGCATGGAAACTGCACAACACATGCTCTTAAAACAGTCATTTTTTGATTTTTTTCATCAATTTTGCAACATAGGCTTTTTGAGAGGGCACCTCATGAACAGTGGTACTGTCATTTTGTTAATCAGTCCCAAAGGGTGATTCTGTGCAGTGACCGCAAAATCACCTTTAGGGACTGAATAACGCCATGACAGTAACTGAATTCATGAGGAGGGTTCCCAATAACCCCATGTTGAAAATTTGGTGGCAAAATTCCCCCAAATGCCTGAGATATACATCAAAGTTGAAAAAAACCTATTTATGCCATTATACAGCTTACTGGTATTTCTTCAGTTTGCGGTTGGCTTTGAAGAGTGTAGATGTGTTCCCGGTCCACAGAAGATCATTGCACTGGGCTCCAGAGGTAACTATGGGGTGAAGGGGTGTGTGGGGAGGTGGGGCACGCAGTGGCGTGTGCGGGTTGGAGAAGGGGGCTGCAGACTGCGAGGGACCATTTTCTACTTTACATGGGAAAAAAAAAAACATTGCAGGAAGGTTTTTGGTTTTACAGGTACCTTTGACACGCCGGGGTGGGCTCCCAGCGTGTCACCTGTGTGTTTTTTGGGGGGAGGGGGACTGGAGCTGATGGGGATTTGGCCCCCCAACAGCAAATATAAAAGGGTGTTGGGGGGGACAATGCCAATGGGAATTGGGCTTCCCCATTGGCAAATGAACTGGGGAGCGGGAGTGTCACCTGCGGATTTTTTTCTGGGGGGGGGAATGTAGCCAATGGGGATAGGGCACCCCATCGGCAAATAAAAAAGAGTGTTGGGGGATGATGCTAATGGGGATTGGGCTCCCCCATTGGCAGATGAACTGCGGAGGGGGGCATGATGGTGCCAACAGCGGGATTGGCCACCCCCCTAAATCGGCTTTTCTGGGGACTGTGTGAGGTGGACAGCACAGCTGCCACCATGTCACACTGAAACTTACACCGGGAAAGTCACGCCCTGCAATGTGGTGGAGCTCCCTCACTGCAGTGGCTAAAACCTTTCAAGGTGGTGGACAAGCATTTGCACTGCTATCATAGATAGCATGCAACTTAATTCATGCCATGGAGCCCAGCCCCAAAAAGCAGTGGTGCCACAGGCCACAACAGGACCGTGCCTCCAAAATCTGCTATTCCGAAGTTACCGCAACATGTTTCTTGTGCAGGAGCAAGACAACATAATGATGCACCTTCTATATCAGTGAGCAGTCTTTTTATTTCAGGGTTGGGCGAGTGCAGAATTTTTTTGATTTTGGTTGACGTTCTGTTTATTCCTGCACCCCTCTCCATGTGCAGTCTCTTCCTCCTTGGTTCTGCTATGTACTACCTCCTAACCTTTAAGTAACCTATCTGTTTCCAGCAGTTAGCTAGGGGTCGCTTAGTTGCCTTTTCCCTTTTTACTTACAAGGATGCAGACCTCACAGTTGTTTCAATCACTATCTTTAAATAACCCTGCATGTGCTCTGCATTACAAACATCATCTAGGTTCTCCAGAACCCAGGCCCCAAGATTGCATATCTTGGTAAAGTCCGTCTTTCTAAAGTTCTGGGTTCTGGTGGCTGAGGTTCAAACAGTATTCTATGTCAGTTGGGTGAAGTTTACCCTGTTCAATATTTTGGTGACTAGAGTATGGGGTTAGTAGTGTTTATGTAACTGTAGTTTACTTTTTGGCTTTGCTCTATTCCCACACTTGATGGGGAAAATGGGTAGTGAGTAGGGAACAGAAAGCCCAGTACCAAGGGTGAGCAGAGTGCTGGAGAAAGAGGAGGTAGGGGTGGACAGTGGATGTTTCACAACATGCTAAGCAGGGAACTGCCATGGGAGGCTGGCCTTTGTAGGGGATGTGGGAGGAGCTATTCCCACACCTTGAACCTCAGGCTTTAGCCCTCCCATTCAATGTTTTGGTGAATAGAGTATTGGGTTAGTAGTGCTATGTAACTATAGTATACTTTTTGGCTTTTCTCTATTCCCACCCTTGGTAGGGAAACCGGGTAGTGAATAGGGAATAGGGAGCCCAAAAAGAGTACCAAGACAGAGCTCAAAAGATTACATTCTCCAAATCACAGAGAGTATAACCAGTAGCATGCAGGAGAGGAAAAAAAATCCCTGGTGGAGGAAACCTCTGAGGACCCATGAGTACTGACCCACCCGTCCTCTGGGCAAACTAAGAGGAGATGAACCTAGGTTCTAACAACCATATTCTAATTTTTGAATGAAGTGCACTGCTTGGAGAGATGGTGATCAATCTTCAGAGTCTATTGGATGATTCAATCTGGAAACACGATTCCGAAGTTGAAAAGGCAAGTCCATTCTGAAGGAGCATCCAGATCCCAAATATGGATTAGGCCCAGTTGTAGAAGAGGTGAACATAGTCCAGGATTCCAAGTGTAACATCGGATGATTTTCAATGGGTGACAGAGACGATGCTAGCATGAAGAGCAAGAGTTGAGAAAATGAGCTGCCAGACTCAGAACTGTGGGAACTATGATGGGTTATGAATTCATAAAGTAATATATTGGACTGAGGAGAGGACTTGACAGTTGGATTAGAGTCTGAAGGCTTGGAGTCCAACAGTGAGTGATATGTTGCTATGTAAGCATCCATGAAGATGATCAAGGATTCGGACAGAAGCTGTAGGTACTAGGTAGGAGGGGTAACATGTAAAATTGCAGACCAATGAAGGAAGGGTGGCATATGCTGTAGAGAAGGAAACTGGATATTGATTGGACTAATTGAAAGGTTCAGCACATTGAGTTCAAAGGTTGAATAGAGTTACTGTTGCGATAATGTGATTCCTATAGGCTCATATCCAGGAAGGACTGCTAATGTAAATGGTAGATGTGGGTATTGCTGTAGCTTCATTACGCAAGGCAGGAGCTAGAGTGGCCATGGTGCCTTTGCAGTGCTAGAGCATCCAATGTCCAAGTGCTGAGGGGAGTCTGAGAATGGGTCATCAAATAAGTCTATGGACTGATGTGACAAAGGGAAGTTGAGAGAAGCTTACAATGCAACGGGTGCCTAGTATGCTTAATCAGATACAGGACTGTTGTCAGGCATAACTGGGAGAGTGAGACAGCAACGTCAGTTGCAGATGTGCAAATTAAAGAATCAATGGGAACTTTATCTTGGTGATGGTGTCCTCTGGAGGGAGGATGGGAGGTAAATCTGGATGGATGAGTTAGAAGGATCACTGTATGGGCAGCTGGCATGATTTAAGGTAACATGATGAAGAGGTGTAGATAACTTTTGTAAAGTATGGTGATGTCTGGGGGCTATGGAACAGTTATTCAGATAAAGTAACTTTAGCAAGGCAGCTAGGCACCAGATATCCAGCAATACATGTTCCAGGATAGTAGCTGGAGAAAGTCTTAGGAACATCCAAAGGCTATTCAGAGAAGACGAGTCGAATAACATGGTCGAACTGAGTCAGTGCTTTTAGGAGAAGACTATGAGGAGAAGGTATAACAGATGATGCAAGTACTGCTTTGAGGTAGCCTGTGGTTCCTGTTATCCTGAACAGTGATGGTTATTATGGAGTTGCTACATCTCTGAAGGAATTAGGGACACTTTGCCAGGGAAGAAGATAGGAGTGAAGGAGATTCCACTAAATCTTGGATCCTATGAATACATAGGAGGTAGTGCTACCCATACTGCTTGATTTAATAGAATATATAAGGAAGCATCCTACAGAGTTGGTTGAGAGATGAGATCTTCTATAGTCCAGTCAAATGGGAATCCAGAAATGGGTCCTGAGGAGATTATTGAGAAGTACTTATGATTTTAAGGTGACGTAGAAGTTTATAGGGGCATGCTGTTCAAGGGATGTTGCTGGAAGAAGGTTTCCTCATGTGAGAGGAGCAGGTACTCAGAAGAGTGTTGGAAGGGAGATGTTATGATGGCCAAGGTAGGAGTATGAGACAAATGAATGGGTAGGAGTAGTTAATCAGGCAGGGACGCTGGGTGTCTAAGTTGTCGAAATGCCCAAAAAGAGACACAGCAAGTGTGCAGGAGCCCCAAACTGCAATGGCAGTGAGGAGGAAGGCAGCAGTCTGGTGATGGAGGGGAAAAGTCCTAGCAGAAGTCCACTGACTGAATGATGGAGCTGGATAACAAGACGGCTGATGCTGAGCAGTACAGACATCAGCAGGTGCAGGGAATGTATGGGACTGAGGCAAGCACCACAGCATGCTAGAATAGAATGCAGAAAAAGCAGAATCAGGCCTCGGTGGGAAATTCATGACAAACCAAGAAGTGAATCCAGGCACAGGGTGCTGAGAGCATGAGGCATGAGGTTCCCACCTCCAAAAGAGATGACAAACTGGGATTGCAGATAATAAAGTACTCGAATCATTGCAGGAAGACACTGGATGGGATAAGGGGTGCATCAGGGGAAAACTGCTAGAAGGCTTCAGGCACATATCCTTGAAGAGGAGCAAATGACATGTATCCAGCAGGAAGCAGGGGGAATGAGGGCAGCCATGTCCAAGAGAAAGGCAATAGGGAAACAAAGCCATCCAGTGTAGCAACAAGGGTGGAGAAGGCAGCAAGAAGCTGAAGAGCTGAAGATTGGAGGAGGATGAGCCAAAAGGCAAGCCACAACAACGATGCCCAGGAGCACAGGAAGAGGTGGAAGACAAGCAGCAAGGAAGTTCAGGAATCCATTGTGAGTGGAGGTGGAGACTGAACAAGCTGGCTTGGTCCAAATCCAGAATGTGAGGAGGCCAAGACAAGGACAAGTACGGCAAGTCCATGGAGTGTAGGATGAAGTCCAGTGAGGTAGGGTATTGAGGCAAATGGGTATAGTGGTCCCATTCCCAAAAGGAATGCAGCAACTGTGTATCAGGCATGGAAGGCAGTTGGTTGAAACAGTAGCTTGAAGACAGAGGCTCCCATCCCTGGTAGTTGGGGCGAGCTAACCTTCACTCGCTGTTCACCGGCAGAGTTAGGGATGGAGACTGTGAGCAGGTGGCAAGGTATAGAATTGGTTGAAAGTGAAGTTGAGGAGAAAAGCTCCCATCCCCAGGAGACTGGGCAAGCCTACCTTCACTCAATACCTCAGAAGGCAGAGTTAGGGATGGAGGATACTGGGGTGCTGGTATGATTGGTAGGTGGTGGTAGAGAATCAAGTGGGACAAGATGGTAAATGGAGTGAAATGGACTCCCATCCCCAGCAGACAGGGGAAGCCTATCTGCACTCGATGCTTCAAAAAGCAGAGTTAGGGATGGAGACCAGAAAACTACTGGTATGGGCTGAGCAAGAAAAGGCAGCGAACTGCTGAGAGATAGAAGGGGAGTAAACAAAAGGCAGTGAGATAAAGGAGATGCATATAGAAAGCAGGATGAAGAAGATTATTGGAAATGCCATTAAGGCAGAGACAGGGGAATCCAGAGAGGAGCATGCAGCACAGTAATGGAATGCCATGAACATCTGAAGCCAGGAAGGCTGCAAAGATAATGAAATATGCGAAGGTAGCTGAAGCCATGTAGGCAAGAAGGCAGGGCAAAATCATACAGCTGACATAAAACATGCTCCCACAAAGTGGAGGCACACTGCCCCACCAGGACACCCCAGTCCCCCACCATGGGAATGACAGGGGAGCCACAAGCTGAGCTTCATGAGATCAACAGTGACTGGAATATAGATAGTGTAGGAACTGGAAAGAGGCTCCAGAATTGGCAAGGTCCTAAGAAAGGACAAGCCATAGGCAAATTGGGGGACAGAAGCAAACAATACAGTAGGTACACAGAATGGATAATACCAAACAATATGGAGTACATAAGGAGTGCCATTGATGTGGGACTTAGGGAATGCAGCAAGAGGTGCAGAAGAGGGAGCATGTGAGAACATTGCAGGTGACTGGCATGCTGGAAGGTGAGAAAGCACTGGGGTAGAACAAGGTAATATAAAATATGGAGGCTGAGCAGGGTAGAAATACTGGGAGTAAAATGGTAAGGGATGCAGATGCCAGATTTGGTTCAGAGGTGGTGCAGGACTGGATGGTAGAAGGGGTATTGATGGAGATGGAGTGCTGGCATGAGGAGCGAAAGGCCCAAAAGAAAACCTGGGAATCATGGGACAAGGGCAAGAATGGGGGATGGGGTGGAATGCAGAGCAGCAGGGAAGGGAGTAGGAGCTCCAGGAAGGGAATAGCAGGGGCAGATGTGAGGAGAGTCATGGGATAGAGGGAGGGAGAGAGGGAAGGGCCGGGAAGGATTTTCTTTTTGAATGATAGATTCATAAAACAACAGGAGAATGTGCAGAAAGAAGGGGTTGGCAGGAGCAAGGGAAGGAATGGGAGGATGTTAGAGGGGCCGGGGAAAACATGAGGATGGCTCAGAGTAAGGACCAAGAAAATTACTGCCGGTATTAGAAGAAGGCTGTATCAGGGAAACAGGATAAGAGCAGGAGTCCCCGGGGCAGATAGAGCAGCAGCAGCAATGTTTTTTTTTTGTCTGTAGTTTTTATTTTTGTGTGGTTGTCCTCAGGTAGAAAGGGTCAGAGTAGTGGCAGCATGCACTGGAGGCAGAAGCAGAACAGAAGAACCGTAGGGAAACTGCTATTGAGCATCACAGAGCGTAGAAAACTTAGGTAGTCCAGAACATGAGACAGTACTGAAACAGAATGCACCACCTCACTATGCAGAGCCCTCCAGACACTCCTGCACATTGCCAGCACTGGGCCAATCCAAAAGTCCCACAGCACAGGAGAAAATATTTGTTTGGGTACTTAGTTGAAGTTCACAAGATTTTAAATGGATGAACATGTGACGGTCATCAGGCGTGGTAAGGACCAAAGCAGGGAGACTTGGTCAGAAGAAAATAGCACATAGAGGGAGACAGAAAAACAAAACAGGGCAAATGGTGTCCACCACAGTGGAAGGAGCCAAGTGTGGGGGTTGCAGGAGCTACAGAAGCTGGGAAGCAGGGGAAGCTCACCCGGGACCATCAATGAGCAAAGCCAGCCGAGGGAGAGGAACGTCCAGACATTGGGGGGAAGGGAGCACTACCAGAAGCGCCAATGGGGAATGGAGCAGTGGCCCGGAAAGATGCCCAAAGAAGCCATGGGGTAATTGGGAGTAGAGCAGCAAACAAGGTATGGGGAAAGGGGAGAGAAATATCAAGGGAATGGGAGGACGGAGACAACAAGAACAGGGAGGAGGGTGGCGGGATATAAACAAACAGGAGGAGATGAGGGAGGAAGGAGACACGGGGGGGGCAGAACCAGACAAAGGAAAGGAAACAGAGGAATGGGAATGAGCAAAGCAGGACAAAAATGAGCAAGGAGCAGGAAAGAAAGGAGGCTCAGCCACACAAGCCACACAGGAGCCCAGTGGCAGCAAAGGGGGGAGATCTTTGCAACGCGCTAAGCGGGGAACTGCCATAAGAGGCTGGCCTTTGCAGGGGATCTGGGAGGAGCTATTCCCCCACATTGAACCCTGGGCTTTAGCCCTCCCAATGTGGTCCCAGTCCCCCTCTGGTTTATCAGTTTTCATACTGGTGATCATCCCATCCTCACTGTGGAGAACAAGGCCAAGGATGGTTTCATTGCAAGAAACAAAAATCAGCACCACTAGAATCAGAAAGCAAAGTTTATTACTTATATATTAACATTATCCAAGAATACATGCCAACAGAGCATAAAGTACAATACAAATGCTGAGAGAACCAGAGTTAAGGCAGTTTCTCACCCGGTTATCCCAGCCATTTGTATTGCCTTTTATGCACTGTTTGTCCATATTCTAGGATTACATGCTTGTATGTAAGTAAGAAACTTTTTCTACCTTCTGACTCTAGTGGTGCTGATATTTGTTTGCTGCAATTATTCAATGTCATTGAGAACACACTATTGGGGTGGAGCTGGTTTTGTTTGCTATCAAAGGGTGGTTTAATACCTACTCCCTTGTTGGACATGCTGTTCTATGAAGCAGTTCCTGAGAGTGAACAGGAACTCTCTATAATAACTAGTAACCCTCTTTATTACACTTATCAGTGTGATCATATGATGTAAAGAGTTTAATAACACACAGTCACGTATGCATTATTCTGTTTCTTACCTTCCATTAGTATTTATAAGATGCCAGTTTATGCCTGGAAGATTGAAACCACCAGAATCACCACTACATATGATTTGGCTGCTCTCATAGTTTCCTAAACCAGCTGGACATTACTCTATGATGAACTGTTTTGGAGCCTATAGCACAAATCCAGCTGGACTCTTTTGCTCAACTTTTCCCTAACTTAACTCAGATAGACTCTGTAACATTGTTTTTTTTCCCCTGATGTGTTTCTCGTCTTCCACAGTGACTCCCTCCCTTATGAAGAGAGCCAACCACACACTTTTCTATGTGATCTATCCCTCCAGTATAGCTTGTATATTGTGGTGTCTCAGCCATTTTCTTCATGCCCTCCAACTAGATCTCTATTAGTGCCACTATTTATTGATTTATTTGTTTGAAAATTGGTGACCGGGAAAGTGACACTGAGCCAAGACTCCTTTTCAAGCATGACCCAGGGGAAGGGGGAAGGGAACAGAGGAGAACTGTAATATAGTAATTGACAGGGAAACAACATTATACTAGTTGATCAAAAATAATAATTGAAGAGTACTACTGAAAGTAGAAGGGCAACAACCCTAAGTTTTGGAGTTCCAAGAGCATCCAGCTCTGCTGGATGCTGTCCTCATACTGACCTTCTACAGGTGAGAATATTTGCCCCTTCATAACTCTTCACTCTATAAGTGGGTCACCTTGCTGTTGCCCCCCATGCTCTGGAATGCATCCCTTGGTGATCTCCAGGTTCTTCCTCCTGCCCTTAGCGAACCCTTTTACCAGACTTCCCCCTTCAATTCTCTTTCTGAAATCTCCCTAACTGCACTGTTTATTTCCTGGCCAGTACCCCCACACTCCCTAGCACAGGTTCAGTCCATCACGTGTGTATAGGCATCCTTTGTCCCAGAGGGGTGCAAGATGCTACCAGCGCCTGTGCAAGAGTAAGACGAAAATGCGGTAGGGCCCAAAAACCCTGCTGGTGGACCAGGGAGGTCCAGGAGGTGGTGCGGGGAAAGAAGGCAGCCTATAGGCAATTCAAGTTCTCAAGGAGTGAAAGGGATCAAGGGGAGTATGAGCTGATGGCTAGAAGAGCCACTAGGGTGGTGAGGGCGGCTAAGGCAAGGAAGGAGCAGAACCTGGCCAGGGAAATTAGGAGAGGGAACAAGGGGTTCTTTAGATACATTGGGGAAAAACGAAGGGTGAAGGGGCAGATTAGCAGGATTAAATCAGGGACAGATGGGCACAAGACCCGGGGAGCAGGCTGAGGTAATAAATGAGTACTTCACCCTCAGTTTTCACCAAGAAAAATGGGGTGCTGCATCAACATGGGAGGAGACAGAGATACTGAGGAGGGGGACCCTACTGATCGGCGGGTCTGGGGAGAGGGGAGCACAACTGGCAGGAGTGGGGAGGGCTAAGCAGGAGAAGAGGTACTGTAAGTGAAATCACAGCAGAGAGTGAGGAAGCCCTCAGCCCCTTAAGACAGAGAAAGCACCGGGCTGGATAAATTACATCCCAGAGTGCTGGAGGAACTTATGGATGTCCTGGCGAACCTCTGGCGGAGCTTTTCACCATCTCTCTGAGGACAGGGTGGGTGCCCCAGGACTGGAAGGTGGCACATATAGTGCCTATCCACAAGGGGGATCAAGGGAGGTGGCAGGGAACTACAGGCCTGTCAGCCTGACATCGGTGGTGGGCAAGGTGATGGAGGGCATTGTCAAGGAGAGGCTGGGGGACCTGGAAAAGTCAGGGTGCCTGGATGATAGACAGCATGGATTCATCCCGGGGAAATCGTGTCAGACAAACCTTGTGTAGTTCTATGACTGGGTGACGAGTGCCTTGGACCTGGGTAGACCAGTGGACGTCCTCTTTCTAGAATTCAGCAAGGCATTTGACTCTGTTCCTCACATGGGCCTGTTGGACAAGCTGGAAGAAATGGGGGTGGGGAACCAGATTATCAGATGGATAGGCAATTGGCTCCAGGACCGGACCCAGAGGGTCGTAGTTGGCGGGATAGTCTCATCCCCAAAAAGGGTCATTAGTGGGGTCCCACAGGGATCAGTCCTTGGGCCCCTCCTGTTCAACGCCTACGTCTCTGACATAAGGACAGGAATCAGGAGTGAGATGAGTCTTTTATGGATGACTCAAAACTGGGGTGGTGGTGGATGGGGAGGAGGGGAGGTGGCCTCACAGGGGACCTGGAGGCTTGGAAAGATGGTCTAGAAAGTGGAAGCTCAGGTTCAATGCGGGGAAATGCAAGGTACTCCACCTGGGGGCCAGAAACCCGGGCCAAGTGTACACCCTGGGGGGGGGAAATGCTACAAGTCTCGACAGCTGAGAGGGACCTGGGGGTGGTGGTGGATGTCAAGATGAACAACTCGGAGACTTGTAAGAGGGCAGCAGCCAAGGCCAACAGGATGCTTGGATGCATAGCTAGGGGGATCACCTCCAGAAGGAGGGAAGTGATACTCCCTCTGTATAACTGCTCGGTGAGGCCACACCTTGAGTACTGCGTGCAGTTCTGGAGGCCACTTAAAGAGGGACATTAAACTCCTGGAGAGGGTCCAGAAGAGGCATCCAAAATGATTTGGGGCTTGGGGACAGGACCTATGAGGAGAGGCTCAAAGAGCTAAATATGTACACATTGGAAAAGAGAAGGGACCGGGGACATGATAGAGGTCTTCAGGTACATGAAGAGGGTAAATAGGGAGGAACAGTCAGGGTGCTTGAAGGAAGGAGGAGGGGGCCACTAGAGGCATGGGTGGAAGCTGGAGGGAAGATTCAGGGGAGAAAGGAGGAGGTGCTACTTCACTGAGAGGGTGGTGGAGCCATGGAATGCACTGCCTAGGGGGCTGGTGGAGGCAGAGACAGTGGAGGGGTTCAAGAGGGGCTGGAACAGGTACAGGGGAAGGGTTCTGGAGGCAAAATCCAATGCAGCAAGAATATCCGGAACTGGGAAGGGAGAAGCCAAAGAAGGTGAGGGGGGCAGCAAGGTCAGCACCCAGGGTGGGGGATGACCAATCGAGCAGACTCGAAAGACCGTTAGGCCTATTCTGCTGGCATTTTAGTATGTTAGTATGTTAGTGAGGCCTATTGGCCAGAAAAAGAAATCCTTCCTTTTTGCATCAGATGCTAAGCCACACATTTACTTTGTCAATAGCCCACTGCCACTCCTCACTAGCCCTTGGGACTGAGAGGATCTCAGAAAATATTACCCTGAATATCCTTCTCTTCAGTAACATTCTTAACTCTTTAAAAAACCTCTGCATGTACCTGTGACTTGTGCACTCTGTCATTCATGCCAGCATGGGCAGTGGTGGTCTGTTCCCCCCAAATGTGTTGCTTGGGACTGGTTACTACTGTTTTGATCCATACTACAGACAGGCATACCACCTCCCCTAAGATATCACACTGGTTCAGCAGTGCTCTTTCCATCTTTCCTACTGCCCTAACTATGGAGTCACCATGACTACTACCTTCTTGCCTCTCCACCCAGCCTTTTCCTTGGCAGCTCAACTGTCCTTTTGCCTGGGCTGCCACCATCAGCCACAATCACCTGTTGATCCTCCTCAGCCTTACCAGAAAGATGCTGATACCTGATGCTGATGTCCACTGGTGTTGGTGCTCCATTATTGATGTGCCTTTAATCCCCCCTGGAATTCACAGTCCCTGCCACAGTCCTCCCTACCATACAGGTCCCACTCAACCTTCCACCCCTGGCCTAGTGTTTATGTCACTGCCCCTTGCTGAATGCTTTTGTCCCTATGTAACAAGTTGTGCAAGGGGTTAAGGGACTTGTTAGTTTTGCACTTCGGAGTGCAAAAGATGGGATTGTGATAATTCACTGAGTGAGCCTGAGTATGTTCCATGCTTGGTCTTTCTGGCTTGTGTGTGAGAATACAGTCACTACATGATTCTTTTACATTCTTACTGTTGGATTTTGTAGTTGTACTTAGTTACATGAATACCCAGCCCATCATATTTTACAGAAGTAAGGTTTCTGAAGCATTTCTTATGTAGACTGTGCAGTGGCCCCCAGTGAAGCCCCCTTCCCCAAAGTGGGACCTACCTACAATTGTTCCAGCTAGCCAAGATGATCCTCTTCACCCTTCAATCCCCTGGGTGCTATGGAAAGGTGCAGGTGGTGCCTGCAGACTATGAGAATCAAAGTGATGGGAGTCCACAAGGGTGTCTAGCCTGTGGATCATATGATCTTCATAGCCGCTGCCATCCAGAAAAAAAAACATAATTCTAGCCTAAGAAGATATAGTGTGTGGATCAGGACCAGGTGTGGGGTGCTGCTGGGTGTGGCCTAACAGTTCTTTGGTCCCACGTGTCTGGGAATGGGTCCAGAAACAAAGAGCTCAGCACCAGAGTAGCAGAAAGAGACTATTTGTGTGATAGCCTGGCGAAAGTGAGAATGAGTATCTCCACTGCTACTCTGCATTCTGTTCCCTGACTGGAACACAGGTACTGTAACTGCAACATGAATGGCAGTCCCAGCCTCAAGTCTGAGTTTTAATCAGTATTCTTTCTTGTTCTGGAACATCTATTGTTAAAGATCACTTTTCATGTGCCGAAAATATATTAGCATGCAGCAGACACTGCTCCATAGCCTTTTGGGACAACAGTTGTAAACAAACGGCTGAGAATATTAATGAAAACCCAGTCCAAGAAATGTTAAAAAGAGCGCTCCTTTTATTATGTCAAATGTGACAAAAAGTGTTGAAGCAGACTCCAAATTGGAAGAGAAAGAAATCATAGAAGACAGGAGTGAAAGAGCAATCTAAAATGGAGTAAAAAGGGGTTAGGTTAAAGTTAACATCGTCATCATGCACTACTGCTTTAAAGTGTTTCATGAGTTATTATAACAGATTGCCACTGTTTATAAATGTTCATCTTTAATGTGTTTCTGGACAGTGTTTCAGCTCCATCTGTGGGTGCTGAAAAATATTTTAAGGTGTGTGTGTGTTTGCTATATCTGGAATTCCTTTATACTGCAGCTGGCTAAAGTTCATCACTGAATTTCAGACTATAGCCTGTAGTAGTGCAATTCAAGTGAAAATGGCAAGTCAGGCAAGACACAGTCACTGGGGAGTATGAACACTGCAGCTGGGCAGAAGGAAGCTTTAGAACTGCATGGACAGACCTGCTGAACCTGAAATGAATGGCTGACTGCTGCACCAACTTGGAGCAGCTCTGACAGTTGCACTTCGACAATCAGAATTGAAATGTACAAGACCACAGGGATTTGGGACTGGCACAATGAAGTGAATCTTTGCTGTTTACAGCACTAAATAATGGAGCACTGCAATTGCTTCTGAGGCAGCTTTGTCAGAGCTGATGGAGCAGAGGCTGAGGCATCAGCTCATCACTGCAGTGGATGAAATGTCCTACCTGATTTTCACTGTGGCAGGAACACATTCTTTTCAGTCTTGTTTTGTACTGTTTCTTAGCCTTGTAAAGTCATATCAGGTTTATCATTTTTAAATGGATTTTTTTTCTCACAGTAATGGATAAAGATTCCTGGTCTATTTTCACAGTACAAAGAAAACACTTGTTTTAAGTTAGCTTTGTTTTGGACTGTTTTTTTTAGGTCTGGAAAGTCATATCTGGTTTATCTGTTTATTTAGGGTATTTTCTCTCTCTCTCTCTTTTGCACCAACTGCCTTGGGCACTTGTATATGAGCTCACAGAGGCCCTCGACTTTCTGTTTTCCCAGGGAATTGCTCCAAATTTCTTATCAAAGCCTGATCTGTGTTTTTTGGAGTCTAATCCAGATATGACAGTTAAGAAATTCAGCTAATTTCAAACTGGGACTCTATTTCCTGCCTAAATATCATGACTGTACATTACTTGTTATGGGAATGAGATGGATGGATTAGTGAGTTTGTGTGGTATTACTGGCTGGTGGTTAACTTGAGGCACTCAGTATCTTAAAGTTTTTAATATTTTACATTAATCACTGGGTTTTCCACCTGGTAGCCCTTGACCCCCCTTCTACATTTATCTGGTGGCCGGCAGCTCCCTCTTGCCGTGAAGGGCATGGGTATGTGGTCTGCTCTAAGGATGACACAAATCCTCACTTTTGGATCAGCCACAGGAGGTGCTGTTGAGTGACTAGCCCATTGGCCATCTACACTTTCTGAAGATACACTAAAATGCATTACCCCATGACACATTTGCCTTCTTCTGGACCTGAGGGCAGAGGCCCAAGGTTGCTCTGTAGTCCAGGTTTCACATGCTGCAGGGCAGTTCACTGGTCTGTTGTCCTGGGATCAGCTCTGTTTCATATACATTTTAACCGATAGGGTTTATAATGACTCCACAGCATTTTTAACACTACTCCCATTCTTTATTCAAAGCAAAGCTCAGGGTGATATAGGCAATGTATGCCCCCTTGTTTCAAAATCTGCATCGCAATGAATGATCACCTCTTTATACAAAGACCCAAAGCAGGTGATGGGGTAGGACAGCTAAACTGAATAATTGGGGTTAGTCAGAAATTGTTGTCTAATCCAAGTCCACACTTGTAAAGTGACACAGACTGTATCAATGAGGACACTTTGAGAGTTTTTGAACTTAGGGACATGATCCAGCAAACATATTCCTCTTTTTCAAGTAACACAGTCTTTTGTGGCCTTCTGAAATGTTGGTCCTGTGTGGTTCACTTTGTTCATATTTGGCACATGCTCATAGTACAAATACGCACTGAGTTTTACAGTAGTCCTGGTATTCCTGATGCATTGATGCTGCACAACAGGGTAATGTCCTAGACCTAGAACATAGATGCTTCAAAGAATTCAAGGCACATTAGCACATGTGCTGTCCATGAAGCCTGACTCTTGCGCTCCCTCAGTTTAGCAAGCTACAGTAAAATACTGTCGACCTCAGGACTGAAGTTACTGTGTCTATTTAAGAAAGAGCATTGTGAATATTTAGGCATCAAGCTTCATTGTCAACTTGAATGGCTACATGAGATAAATTTTGGCCCACTATCACATCAATTAATGGTGGATCTACAAAGATGACATACCCTACCATTAATCTTCATACGTAAAATTAGATTAAGTCCACATGGTGGTATTACCTTGATTTTTATGTCTTTTATCATGTTCCTTTACTGATACTGCCACAAGATTGGAAGAAATGGTGGATGGCTATTTCCTGATATATCTGGGGAGGACATCAACCTTAAGTTTGGTTCTATACTTCAATGCTCCCTGAGACTGAGGGAGGCCTGGGTCACCTGGATTTACACTTGGACTATATAGTAGCACAGCTCCAAATCTTATTTCAGTGGTATTCTCATGGTGCTGGCCCCCAATTGCTAGAAATGGAAAGGGAAATACTACCCTTCTCAGATAAGATCAGATAAATGTATGGGAAGCAAGAGGAAGGAGTTACAAGGGAGCTACCGAATCCCTTGATTACCTTAGTTAAAGTAGTGTGGCAGAAGGTGGTAGCAGACACAGGGCTGCAATAATAAATACCATGGGTGTGCCAACTCACATACCTTCCTGATTTTGCCCCAGCATGAATGGACACTGCTTTCTGAGACTGGTAGAAATGGAACATATTTTATTTAAGTCAGCTATGTACAGACACAGATATAAAATTCTTTACAAAGTTGCAGCAACAGTTTTGCCTTAACCGCAGAGATTTCTTCCATTATTTCCAGATCTGTCACTACCATGCAACCTTGTCCATTGAGGCACAAGATGCAGGGGAGCAAGCAGCCCTTATTAAAGTGCTGGTGCTGCACAATAAATTACAGTCTACAACTCATCTCATTTCCACCATATACAGTGGCATCCCCCAGGATGAAACCCAATTCTGCAGCATTTTGCAGCACTCTGCAGAATGCTGCAGCAGACCTACTAAATAAAGCAATGTAATTTCAATGGCAATTAGTCCCTTTGCCATTCAGGAATATGTGGCACTGATAGGATGAAGTGACTGCCACAGTTTCCTGCATGACAAAAGGGACTAATTGCCTTTGAAATTACATTGCTTTATTCAGTAGGTCTGCTGCAGCATACTGCAGAGTGCTTTAAAAGTGGGTTTCTTCCTCAGGGATCCCACTGTATAAAGCCTTGCAAGACACAAATGGGTGTAGTACCATGTACGTTGCCCTGCGATGGAAAAAGGAGATAGGCATTCAGATTGAGACTGTGGAGTGAGAGAAGGGATGTTATGAAATGGGGAGGGTCATGTCCTTTCATGTTTCAAGGGAATATGTATGGAAACATAAGATTTTTTTGAACACATGCTATCACTGCTAAATATGCAAGAAATTGGAATTCAGAGTGCTGGCAAGGATGTGGCAGCATCCAGACCACTCATAAACATATCATATGGTTGTGCCCTATACTGGGTCACTTCCATCACGTATTGGAGGGGCCATTATGGATGTTTTGCATGTTCCTGTGCAGCTGACCCCACAACTGTGCCAATTTTCTATATACCTTCAGGGTTAAAGGAAAGACATGTTAAATATATTCTTGGAATCATGCTCATCATAGCTAAAAAGTGTATCACAAGGAAATGGTTGACCACTCAACCAGTTATCTTACACCAACAGAGCACTACTGTTAAATATATATAATAGTGGTGCGGTCGCGACACTATATTTAGGGTTGAGATATCACTTCTATGTTAAAGTCAACATTTTGTGGGTTAATAGCTTTGGACCCTTTCAATGGATTTTCTAGAAATTTGGTATTCATGGTGGGGCATAGTAAATCTCTTGATCTACCAAATTTCATTTCAGTTGGACTTACAGTCTTTGCACACCAAAACACTGAAAAATGCAAAATTATCCATTTTTGGAGGCAGCTTTTGGGATTTTGTACATGGCCCTGCACAGCCATCGTGTGGTGTGCCACTCTGCAAGATGGCTTGTTTGAAAGAGCATTGGAGGCCAAACATGCTGCTTTTTGTTTGATGAAAAAATATTTAGGCATTGAAAAGTTATGCCACTTTTAAGTTCCCATTATAAGTCAATGGGAAAATTTATATGTGTGGTTTGCGAACAAAGAATGGGATTCTGGCCTTCTCGTCCTGCCTGGCAGTCAAAGAATTTGCAGCCTCACAGTTCAAGAATCTTTGTCCCCAAGAATTCTTTGATCGTGAGGTCTGCCATCTTGTTTTTAGATTTCCTATCATAAAAACACAAATATCTTGGCTCAGGGGTTACTCATGAAGTAAACCTTGGATGGCTTTTACTCAGGAGGCTCTGATCTATTAAGCCATGCCTTTGGTTTCATCCAAAATGGTCAAAAAATAGAGTTATAACCTTTAAAATTCTTTGATCATGGCTTGCTAACGATCTTTGTTCGCGAGCCTTTAAATTCTTCGATTATGAGATTCTTTGATTGCGATCTTGCATCGCGACCTAACAATACAATTTTCTCAGCTCAGGGGTGGCCTAGGAAGACAAATGAGGGTGGGTTTTGATCAGGGGGCTCCATTGTAACAAGGCATGGTGGTGGTTTCATCTAAATCATCCAAAAACTCACATTTCACCATTTTATATTCTTTGATCATAAGCGTGCAATTTCTTTGATTGTGAGCCTGCAAATTCTTTGATGGTGAGATTCTTTGATCGTGATCTTGTATCGTGAGCAAGGGATGAGATGGCCCTTTGAAAGATGTAATTCTCTCAGCTCAGGGGTGGCCTAGGAAGACAAACGAGGGTGGGTTTTGCTCAGGGGGCTTCATTTTGTCAAACCATGGTGGTGGTTTGCCGCATTTGTGTCAAAATGTTGATTTTCAGCATTTTTTTATTCTTTGATCATGAGCTTGCAAAGTCTTTGATCGCAAGCCTGCAAATTCTTTGATCATGAGATTCTTTGATCGCAATCTTGCATCATGAGCAAGGGACGAGATGGCCCTATGAAAAATGCAAATTTCTCAGCCCAGGGGTGGTCTAGGAAGACAATTGAGGGTAGGTTCTGCTCAGGGGTCTTTGTACTGTTGAAACATGTGGTGGTTTGCTGCATTTGCCTCAGAATTTTGATTTTAGGCACTTTTAATTCTTTGATCGTGAGCCTGCAAATTCTTTGATCATGAGATTCTTTGATAGCGATTTCTGATCGTGAGATAGGGACAAGATGGCCAGATTTTATAATGCATTAGATAGGCCAATTTTACTAATCTTTAACATTATATATCTTGGAAACAGTTTGGTCTTTTTACTTGAAATTTGGAGGGTGTTTACGGCATGCCCTATAGATGTCAATTACCATGTTTATGTGTTGGACAATATATTTTCTGTGGAGATATTGCATGGCGCACTTTACACTTTGTGGACAGTGTTTTGCATTGTGCTAGTGGCTTGAAATTGATAGGGTCCCTAGCCTTAGTGTCATGGATGTAGTTTTCAGTTGTTGTGCCTGTTAAATGTTAACTGGTGCAGAATTCTGCATCTCTGATGAATGAAAATCTCAAACTTTTACATGTTATATCTTGGACATGGTTTGTTATTTTACATTGAAATTTGGAGGGTGTTGATTGTACACATACGTTTACAAGTTGGTTGGAGCGCAGGGCCCAAAGGGCCCACACTCCCTGAAAGTTCCAGAGGTTAGTCAGGCCAGCTACCACCAACTTGCGCAAGTACTTAGTTTTGTATTCTTTCTCAAAAAGTAAGGAAATTCTATGCAAAAAACTGTGTTACTACATCATTTAGGGTTAAAACAAAAAAAGTCAGGAAATGAAAAATCTTTAGGGTTGCCTCCCTCACCGCTGATCATCCCCAGATTGACAATGACGGGTGTCATTGGGATTGTGAGGCCCAAATGTCACCCCATTCTTTTTGCTGTCCCTTCTCAATATGATTATACATGGAATGGGGTGACTTTAGGTCTCACAACCCCAATGACACACCCCGTCATCTGTCAATCTGGGGATGACTGGCAGGTGGGGGATGGACAACTCTAAAGATTTTTTATTTCCCGACTTTTTTTGGTTTAACCCTAAATGATGCATTAATGCAGTTTTTTGCATAGAATATATATACTGCGTGTGTGTATATATATATTATATATATATATATATATATATATAGCAGTATATCGCAGTAGTTTAAGGCTCTTAGCTGCAAATCAGGTGACATCCAGCAGACCAGATCTGGGTTTGAATCCCACAGCTTCCACTTACATAGAAACATAGAATTTGACAGCAGATAAGGACCGCTTGGCCCACCTAGTCTGCCCATTTTCCTATCTAACAGATAAGCTGCAGATCCTAGTTAACCAACAGCTTACTTCCTCCAACCCCCCACTAGGACTGCCTTATGCCTGTCCCATACATTCTTGAAGCCCCCCACTGTTCTTGACTCCACGACCTCTTCAGAGAGGCTGTTCCATGCATCCACAACCTCTCAGTGAAAAAATACCTCACATTACCTCTGAGCCGCCCTCTATCTTCAAATTGTGCCCCTTGTTCTTGCACACCCTTTTCTAGAAGATGCTACCTCTTGACTTTGTTAATTCCCTTGATGTACTTGAAAGTTTCTATCATGTCCCTCTCTCCCTTCTTTCCAAAAGGGTATACATATTAAGCTCCTTTAGTCTTTCTTCGTATGTCTTCTGGTGCAGACCCTGCACCATTTTGGTTGCCCTCCTCTGGACAGCCTCCACTCTGTCTATGTCTTTGTGGAGATGGGGTCTCCAGAACTGCACACAGTACTCCAGATGGGGTCTCACCAACTGTCTGTACAGAGGGATAACAACTTCCTGTTTTCTACTATTAATGCCTCTTCCTATGCATCCCAGTATCCCCCAGCCTTCCTTACTGCCTTCTCACATTGCTTGCCCACCTTTAGATCATCTGATATAATTACCCCCAGGTCCCTTTCTATTTTTATTGTTGTCAGTATCTCACCCCCCATTGTGTACACTTCTTCTGGTTTTTGTTTCCCATGTGCATTACCTTGCACTTCTTTGCATTGAATCTGAGCTGCCATACATTTGACCATTCCTCCAACCTTGCCAAGTCCCTTCTCATCCTTTCCACTCCATCTTGTGCATCAACCCTGTTGCAGATCTTTGTGTCACCTGCAAAGAGACATACTTTTCCTTCCAGTTCCTCTGCAATGTCACTTATAAAGACATTAAAAAGGACCGGTCCCAGAACTGAACCCTGCAGTACCCCGCTAGTAACCCTACTTTCTTCACTGTGTACTCCATTTACTACTACCCTTTGCGTCCTGTTGTCTAGCCAATTTTTTATCCAGGCTACCACCTTGGGACCCACTCCAAGGCTGGCTAACTTGTGTATTAATCTTTTGTGTGCGACTGTATCAAATGCCTTGCTAAAATCTAGGTAGGCCATGTCCATAGCCCCTCCCTTGTCTACTACTTTGGTCACCCAGTCAAAGAAATCTATTAGATTCGTCTGACATGACCTTCCCATCGTGACTCCATGCTGCCTTGGGTCCTGTGCCCCACTTGCATACTGTGTGACCTTGAGCAAGTCACTTAGCTTCCCTGGGCTCCCAGGTTGGTCCTGTAAAAAAGCTTTCAGCTTAATGTGCTACTCCTCGTTAAACAACTAAATAAAATATATATATATATATATATATATATATATATATGTGTGTGGAAAAAATCACATTTAGCTTAAATGAAAAAACAGAGGTCTTCACTTCTAGATGGACTTCATGGGTACTATATGTAATGCAGAATGATTCCACTTTTGTCCCTTAACAGCTACAACATCCAGCTGCATGGTTTTAAGCTAACTTGAGATATTCTGAGATGCAAACTTGGCCACTGCAGCTCCAGGGAAAGCCGTATCAGTGTGCTGGGATGAGAGGTGTGGGATAATGCTGACAGGGCTAGGCTGAGGTCTTGTTGGGTGCTCTCTTTCTCTCGTGCCCATATCACCTCCCCCCTCAGTTGTGCTACCTAACCTGGAGGATTTTCAGTGATTGTTGTAGATATGCATTATAGGAATAAGGTTTTGCAGTTTTACAGTGGCAACGCCCCCATGCTGTACTAGAATGCAAAAGTTGCCTTATTTACCTCAGTTATAGAATGTTATTTTCTGTACTCCAGGCCAGTTGTCCCTCCATATGTATGTGAATGTACTGTTATGTGCATAAAGCTCTCAATGAAAAGATATTTACAAAAAAAAGAGCATTGTAAATGAAAATTGAGTTATTTGAGGAAATGTGCTTTCACACAAACGTTCCACAGGGACATTTGGTGATGCCAAGGATTTGAAGGATCTGACAAGTTGATGTAGCTACAGGAGCAGTGCCCTTTGCAACAATACCTCTGTTTCTATAATACAATGATGAGTGCATTTTAACATGTAGGCTGAAAGAGTAGCTGGCAGACAGCAAATATAACTGTTAGTTGAATTTCTCATTGGCATGACAGCTAGTGAACACTTCAATAATAGTTAGTAGAACTATAGAGAAAGAGCATCCAGGATGCTCAAATGGAGATCATACATGGCAATGCATTTTTACTGAAGCCCAACATAAAGTTGTTTCTAAATTACTGAAGCTCAGCATAAAGTTATTTCTAAAGGAAAGTAACAAAAAATTATGTTTTAAGCCTTACTGCCACAGTAGGACTACAGTACAGTAATTAGAACACTGCAGCGTTATCATTCAAGTGGTTCCATCATGAGTCTGAAATAATGGTGGTGCAGAATGGTATTAATGTTGGATACAATTATTCACGATTTTAACTCCTGGTCTTCCCATCTATGTACTCTGTTCACCAAAATGTTTAGCGTTAACACTTCACACACAAATCTTGCTTTTTGGAACTGTAAGTCATTTTTTTTTCTGATCAGGAGTAAAATGCCCCATCTCCCTCCATACACCAAGGCTTTTTTTTTGGAATCTTCAGATTTGCATTCTCTTTGATTTCTTGGACAGTACAATTTGAATCTGTAGATTATTGAAAAAGTGTGCCATGATTTGAAAGATCAGACTGAATATCCCTGGACAAGGGGATTTTTGTTTGATTCAAGGCAATTGAACATTGTCGGACCACTGGACAGTTTGCTGGGCATATCCACATGTGAAGTTATTCATCCATGTGCATGTTAAGAATGTTTTTTTTGCTTGTATATCAGTGCGGCAGGGTTTGGGTTTAGATGTGTGTAATGTTATGGGTGACAGATCCACAGACTTAAAGAGCTACTGATGCCTTAAAGAAAGCTTTAAAAAACATAATAATTAGGTACAATTCAGCCTGCATTACATTTATATTTTTTGTATTTCTCCTCTCCATTATTTATTTCTTAGCCTGCAGGTAGTCCCATTCTGCCCTATTCTGTCTTCTGATTAGGCCTGGCACCAGTGTCCAGATGTTTTGGACTTTCTCGTGTGTCGGGGCACTTTGTTGCTTTTTGTGTCTATTACTGCGCCTAGGTGTGTAATGGACTGGGAAGGTGTCAGCTGACTTTTGGTCACATTGATTACCCATCCGTGTTGCTGCAGGCGTTCGATTGCTAGTTGCATGCTGCACTCAGCCTGCTCCATTGTTCTCACCCTTATCAGCCAGTCATCCCGGTATGGGATTACGTGAACTCCTTGTTTCCTGAGATGTGCTGCGAGGACCACAAGGGTCTTGGTTAATACTCGGGGGGGGGGGGTGCAGATGACAGTCCAAAAGGTAGGCAGGTGTATTGAAAGTGTTGACCCTGAATATTGAATCTGAGGTAACGGTGGTGTGAGACCCATATGGGGATATGAGGGTAGGCCTCCTTGAGGTCTATTGAGGTCAAGAAGTCCCCTGGTTGGATGGATAACAGGGTTGATTGTAGGGTTTCCATTTTGAATTTTTTGTAGGCCACCGTTAGGTTTAGGTACTTGAGGTCTAGTATGGACCACATCCCGCCTGTCTTCTTTGGAACAACAAAGAACAAGGAGTAGACCCCTGTATAGTTTTCCTCTGTAGGGACATGCGTGATAGCCCCATTGCTGAGCAAGCCCTGTATTGCCTCCATTATGGCCTCTTTCTTGATGGGGCAACTTGGCATAGGTGATACAAATGGTCTGTGCCTTGCCGGCTTGCTGCTGAACTCTGTTGCATAGCCCTTTGTGATCACTTCTAGCACCCATTTGTCTGACATTGTCTGGGCCCATGGTTGCATGAACCACTGCAGCCTTCCCACCAGCGGTGGGTTTGCATGGGCCCGCGCACCTTCATTTCTTGTTACCTTGGGTCTTATAGTTCGACTTTCAACCTCCATTGGAGTATTGGCCTCCTGTGTTGCCTTTTGCTCTGTTATTGTGTGCCCTGTTTTGGAAGCATGGTCTTTGGTGCCACTGCTTTGGAGCTTGTGAGCTGTAGAACTGTGGTTTAGGCTTAAAAACCTTGCTTTTGAGATGAAAGGTTCTGGCTGTGGGGAGGTAGACGTCCCTGTCCCCCGACGCCAGCTTCCCCCCCTTTGCTTGAGGTATGGTGTTAGACCTTCACTGAATAGTGTGTCCTCTTTGAAGGGTAGCTTTAGGAGAGTGTTTTTGGACTTGTCTGCCTGCCATAGTTTGAGCCACAGTGCTCTTCTGGCTCTGTTGGCTAGCACTGTTGCCCGTGTCCCGAACTTGAGGATATCGGAGGAGGTGTCCATTATGTATTTTACTGCCTGGATGGCACACTCTGCTGCATCAGCTTGGGGGGAGTCCTTGGGGACATTCTCAGTGAGTATGTCCAGCCACCTGTGGAGTGCCCTGCAGATGAACCACACAGCGGTGTTTGCTGAGCGCTCAATGCCAGTCACCTCGTGAACTTTCCTGAGGTGCTCTTCTACCTTCTTATCCATTGCTGTGCTCCCAATAGGAATTGTGGTGCATTTGGACAGCTCAGAAATGGGTTGGTCCACCTTGGAGGCCTTTCCCAGTGGTCACTTCTCTCCTGGGTCATGAGGTACCATCTGTTCATCATGCTCTTTTGTGGTATTCTGGTTGGCCCTGGTGCCTCATACTCCTTTGTAAGGATTATGTCAAGGGTTTTACATGAGTGGAAGTAGATTTTCTCCTCTGGTTCACCCGAGAAGAGCAGGGGGTCCTCAGATGTGGAGGGTTGTGCGGGCTGGTGTGATATTTTGAGTGTCACCTGTACCATTGTAATGAGCTCATCAATGTTGTCCCCATGGCACATTCAGGTCGACTTGTCTGATACGCATTCCACTGGGTCACCCACTGCCTCGGACGTTGTGCTGTCCATGTCAAGCCTCGGACGCTTCTTGGTGTGTTCCTGAATGGAAACTTTTGGGGTGCCTGTTGTTGTTGTAATGGGGCTTCCTGTTTTCAGGGATTCCAGAAGCTGGAACATCAGTACTTGGCTAACATTCAGTGCGATTAGGGTGGTTGGTGGTGGCTGGGATTCTAAAATGGAGTCTTCCTCTTCCATATCCGCTGAATCCCTGTGCGGTGTGAGTGTGCACACTGCGCACACTGTGTCATCCTCTTCTAGTGCTGTGAACGACACTCCACATCCCCTGCATTTCCTCATGATGTGCATTTATTTGTGAGAAGCAAAAGAGAACTACATCAGATAGGGTCCTCTCAGTGCAGCAGGCCATGTAATTGATTCACAGCTGTCACTTATTACATTGCTGTTTCATTGCTTTAAGTGGGGAAGAAGGCTCACATAATAGCAAAATGAGTGAGTGTCCCAGGCAAGATGGCGGTCATGAAATCTCGTGAGAATCCATGAGGTTTGGGATCCATGTATCAAAGCCTTACCCCAACCAAGATGGCTGCCGTAATCTCATGGGATTTCGAGCGAGATTTGCAGTGCCTAGCCGATTGGTCCTAGTAGCTCTCAAGAGAGCCAAGGAGCATCATGGGGCTTGTTCACCTCAGCAGCAGTGTGAGTGTTTGCATGGCCATGCACTGTCTCGGGGGGCTTGATTTGACCCCCGAGATAAAGGAATTCCATTGCAGTGGAGAAGTGTGAAAACGGTCCACAATGGATTATGGAGGGCCTTAGGGGATTCACCCAGCCTGTGGAGTGGGGGATCTGGCAGCCCAGATCAATGCCCAGGTATGTGGGGAAAGAAGCTGCTGGTCCTGAAGGGTTGTTGTGCCAGACTGCCCTGTCATTTGGCATGATCCCTCATTCTGTGGTGTTGGGTGTGTAGAGGGGATTCTGGTTGAGCCCTGTGTTTGGGGCTGGGTGCCTAGGAGGTCGCTCGGGAGGGGCCTAATATAAGAAAAAAACATTTTGCCCATGAGACATCCTGGGACATTTTTTTTATTATTTTGAGGGATGTGCTGCATTTGTATCTTGGGTCAGGGGTCACTACTGAAGGAGACCCCAGCCCATACAGGGTGTTTATAAAGGGCTATGCTTTGCATGACTGGATGCTTGCTGTGCAGTTTTGTGGGATTTGGAGCTCACTACTGGAGGGGGGGTTACCTTCCCTGATGGACAGGGGTTGCTACGACAGGGACCCAAACCTGCTCATTGGTATGCAGTTATTGTGGGTTCAGGTCCCGCTACAGGAGGGGGTACCTGTTCCTTGCAGGGCACAGTATAACTTACTGTGAGCATTATTAAAATGTTTTAGCCTAGCTGATTCTCTCTGAATGCCTCAGGTCCGTAGGCTACCTGAAGCAGAAAATAGAAGCTGCTAACAATTAACTGCATGCAGTTAGAATTGTGCTGATCTTATGCTGGCTACCAGGCTAGGTTAGTTGGAAGTAAAAAATAAATAAATGCACCTGTAAGGTTGCTTAAAGTTGTTAAGAGACTGTCGGGAGCAGTCAGGATGTGACCAACCCATCTTGATGCACGAAGTAAACTGGAGATTATCTGATGAATACAGAGGTATGTCCTCACCCCCTCTTTGATTTGATTGGATCGTGCAACAACCTATAAGATGTACGAGTAATACCCATTGGTGTTGACTGTGGAGTACTATAAAGGGTACAAACTTTAATAGATAAAGCTCCAGGGCTGAATGGGATGTACCTGAGGGTGCTAGTCAGGGCTATTAAGTAGCTCACTACACTCAGGGGTCGTTCCATGTGATTGGAGGGTAGTGGACATAGTTAATCTTACCTCTATAGCAGATAAACTAATGGAGACACTAGTCAAAGAGAACACAGTGGACTACCCAGAGAGAAATGGGTTCCAGGGTAGTAGGCAGCATGGGTTTGTGGTGTGGGGGGGGGGGGCGGCTTCTCAGAACAACCTCATAGTGTTCTTTGACTGGATAACTAGAGCAGTGGATAAGGAACAAGCAGTGGATTTACTCTACTTCAAGAGCAGCCAGGCATTCGACTCTGTGCCACACAGAAGGTTGCTGAAGAAGTGAGAGCATCTATGTGCAGTGAAGGATTTATTTAGATTGGTGGGAAGCTGGCTGAGGGGGAGATAGCAGAAGATTGTGGCAAACAGGGTTAAGTGGGGGAGAGTGAGGTCATGAGTGGGATGCCACAGGGTTCAGTCATAGGATCAATCCTATTTAGTATGCTCATCAGTAACATAGGAGAATAAATACATGACAAGATGCTGTAAAACTGTTAATGTTAGCTTGAGCTTAATTTCTTGTTTGCATAGAAAGCTGCTTCAAAGTGCTATTTAGTTTTTGCACCGGGGTTAAATAACTGATTGCTTCCACACTGACAGGGTGACCGAAGTTCACAAATGCAGCAGGCAGGCGATTAACTGATCAGCTATCATTCATCTACAAGCCTATAAACAACAGTATTAATGAGCTGTTAGTAGAAACATGGACCTTGACTTCAGATAAGGACCGCTTGGCCCACCCAGTCTGCCCATTTCCCTACCTATTGGATAAGCTGCAGATCCTAGTTAACCAATAGCCCACTTGTTCCTAAACCCCACCAGAATTGCCTTATGTCTGTCCCATGCATTCTTGAATTTCCCCACATTTTGTCACCCCACAACCTACTCAGGAAGGCCATTCCATGCATCCACCACCCTCTCCATGAAAAAATTCTTCCTCATGTTTCCCCTGAGCTGTTCCCCCTCTATCTACAAATTGTGCCCCCTTGTTCTTGCACATCTCTTTTTCTGAAAGATGCTACCCTCTTGGATTTTGTTGATTCCACTGAGGTACTTGAAAGTTTCTATCATGTCCCCTCTTTCCCTCCTTTCCTCGAGGGTATACATATTAAGCTCCTTTAGTTTCTCTTCGCATGGCTTCTGTTGCAGACCTGTACCATTTTAGTTGCCCTCCTCTGGACTGCCTCCATCCAGTCTATGTCCTTGTGGAGATGGGGTCTCCAGAGCTGCATGCAGTACTACAGATAGGGTCTCACCAATTAGTACAGAGGGATAACAACTTCCTACTTCCTACTGGTGATGCCTCTCCCAATACATCCCAGTATCCCCCCAGCCCTCCTTACTGCCTTCTCAAATTGCTGCTTACCATTAGGTCATCTGATATGACTACTCCCAGGTCCCTTTCCATTTTTGTTGTTGTTAGTATCTCCCCCCATTGTGTACTCTTCCCCTGGGTTTTTGTTTCCCAGGTGCATTACTTTGCACTTCTTTGCATTGAATCTATGACCTTGACAAGCTAATTACAACTCAAGACCTGACTCAGTTGCCCCATGTACTGACCCTCAGACGAAGAGGACACCCCACTCTCTTGGTTGATGACATAGAAGCCAAACTGAAAAGAACATTAAAAGCCTGCAGTTTGAAGGGTCAGGTGTCAGTGCCATGGTAACAGGTGGAGTGATAACTGTACAAAAAGAAGTAGACAATGTAGAAATGCAATGCTATACACTCACTTTCTAAAACAGTATCCATAATTTAAACCAGTGTCCCTATACTATTTGCGGTGTTTGTTTTTAATTCATTTTTTATTAATTAAACAATTGTTTAATAAAATACTTTTTGTAATGTACAATTGAATTGCTCCTCATAAGCTAAACTACAGTACCTTGTACAGTTTGCAATTGCAGTTTGCAGTTTTATATGGCATTTCAATGACCACATGGTCTGTGTACCCATAGCTGTCACACTGTACTGCTATGAGACATGCACCATCAGTGAATATAGTAAAATTAAAATGGCAGTAATCTTTAACAGTTTCTCGGTGTGTTTCTTCACAGAAAACGCTAAACTCTGTGGCAGGGTTGTCAGTAAGGAAGGAATTAAGGAGTTACAGAGAGATTAAAAAATGATAGAGAACTAATATTTAAAATTTGCTTGGGTGGAGGACAGAGGAGAGAGGAGGGGGCTAGCAAGGAGATGGAAGTGGGATGCATTAGTAAAGCTGTTAAGGAGGTAAACTTTAAAGAAAAAATAAAAATCTAGGTGAAGTTGGTGCAGAGGTCAGGAGCTCCGGGAAGTGCAAAGTTTCAGACTTCGGACTAACTTCACCAGTGAATTAAAAACACTGCTGCATCTCTACCTGTCAGGTTGCTAATTATCTACATGATGCCTTTTTAACATTGAAAATAATGGAATGAACTGAGACCTCCATGCCTCTTTGAGCTTCTGACCCCATCAGATCTAGTAAAACTAGAACTTCACAACAGGGATTGCACAAGGGCCCTTACTGGCTTACTATCACCTTAAATAAGCAGGAGATAGGTCCTCATGGTATGTGCCCCTGCTTTGTGGAATGCTCTTCTGTGGTAGGGTTTTGTTGTGCCACTTCAGTTGCCTGATTTAATTCCAGACTCTTTATACATCTCTGAAGGATGGAGGCCAACCTTCCAGGACTGACTTTCCTTCATTAACTGTGCTGTGGACACACTTATCATGTACAATCTTGTTTTTGCTGTTATTTGTTTGTTTTATTATTGCATCATCTGTATTTTATTGTTAAGCATGTGAACTCCAGGAAGGGTGGTATAATAAAAACACCACACACGACACCACACTGGTGTTATTTAGGTCACCAATGCAACAGCAGTACACACTACACCATACCAATGTTATTTAGGTCACTAATTCTTCATTATGTCTACTCTATGACAATTATACATACATATATTTTTAAAAATAATTTACAGCAACTGGTAGCGATAGACGTAACTGCTTTTTATACTTAGTGTTTCAGTGTGCCCCTTTAGTGGGAGTAAAACTGTACTACGACCTAAGTAGCACTGTGCTGATTGACAGAGAATGGTACAGCGCAGGGCAGAGATAACATCAAAACATTTCAAGATTACTTTAATTGAATAGACACTACTTTGTTTCAGATATATCTTAAATGTATTTACAACAAGCCAAAACACAGAAAAATGCATCATATATTGTGATTGATCTTTAGGGCCTTTGCCTCAGATTTGGGACATGCAGGGCCACCACCACTGTCAGTGGCTGGACTTTCATTTATACTTGAGTAATGGATAACTTTTTTTTGTTCTATTAGGCCATGATATGACAGAGACAAAAAAGGATTTCAGTCAAAAAAAGGAATCAGTCTATTACCGCGTGACTTGACTAGTAGCTGCTCCTGGAGACTCCAAAGTCTGCTTGCAGTTTACAATGTTCAGAGTTGCACTTCTTTTGGAGGCAACATTTCTAACTATGTGTAATTTCTTTTTTCATTTTTTTAACTGTCATGTTGAGGGCTGACACACCAGAGGGGGAAGATACTTAAACTAATAAGAATTCCACTTGAGTAAAAATGACAAGGAATGGGTTTGGTTTATTGTAATTCTTTAAAACTCAAAGAGGATTATACTGCCTATTGCTATCCACAGGAAGATGTCAGTCTCAGTGGGGTGCATATTAATTTACCACTGCTATTAGTATCAAGGGACAGAATAAGGCAAACACAGCAAATGGTTTCAGAGGATGCTTTCTTTCACACTGCACAACAAAAGCAGCTGCTTGTTTGTTCTGCTGGTAGCGATGCTAGCCACTGGCATTTGTATCACTTTTAATGTATTCGTGCCCTTGATAAATGTAATTTTGTGATCTGATGCCTTAATTAGTCTTTTCCAAGGGCCTAAGAACAGTTTTCTGGAAGCTCTGATTCAGACTTGTGAATTTAAAACTTTCGGTTTGCAAATCCTGAGTCTGCAGCCATAAATTCTTTGTTTTTGTTATCTATCATTTATTTATCTCCTTCTCCCTCGGGGCTGGCAGGTGGGCTTCTCCGGTGGCATCCCAACTTGGCTCCCTCCCTGGTATTTTCCCCATGGATCCACCCCTTGTGGTGGTACTGGAAGAAGGAGGACTGGCTCCTCCCTTCCCAGAGCACAATCCAGAAGCCAGGGGTCACCAAATGGGATCACCAGTTCAAGGAGCCTGCTAGCTCTATTTTCACTTTCTGTCCTATACCCTATGTTGCTGGTGCATGCACAGGTGTGGAGGTATCCATACACTGCAGCCTAGCAAAGTTCACCCTTTGTGTCACCCTCAGTCTCAAACTACCCCCCAGGCCGCCTCCACCTGGTTGCAGTCATGCAGTGGAAGTGGCAACCCACCCATCCCCAAGAGAGGACAGCTGTCATCAGAAGCTCGATCCTCTCCCTCCCTGGCCAACACCTGTCAGTCCATGCTCCTTCCTGAAAATGGGTCACCGGCATGGCGCAAGGTGTGGTATCCAGTGCCTCAACCCTCAGCGCCACTGGACTGGCCTTTATTTATGTATTTTTATGGAATCATTAGTGGCCATAGATTAGTTGTAGCTATTGACACCAATTTAATAGACTTGGGGCCACAGCCTGTGAGCAGAGCACTGCTCTGATCTGCAGAAAACAAAACTTTTTTATTGAAAATTGTTGCAATAATTTAATATAAATAAAATTAGTAGTATGTGAAAGTTATTTACACTATAACTTTCTAAAAACTCAGGGCAGCAATTACACTAATCACTGCAGATTGGATACAGATGAAACAAAAAGAGGAAGATCTATTCCCCACTCAGTGAATAAATAATTGAATAAATGACTAAATAAATAAATAATAAATAAATATTACAGACATTAAACCGCATTGCACAACTAGAAAACAATGTGTTTATTCTTAGACAGAGCAACTACTAGTATCTTCCAACCATTCCCCCCAAATCTTTTATGACATTTTATAATGCTTCAAATTATGTATTGAAAGCAGTAAAATGCAAACAGTTAATCACAGAAACATAGATTTTTAATGAAAGATTGGAGTCCAGTCAAAATGTATAGATCCCTATCATGCATTTCTCTTGTGTTGCTGCATGTCTATACAGTACCTGTAATATATAATAACATGTTGCTAACATAACAGGATTTAAAAAATTTAGTGAATAATTTTATGGTTTTTATACTGATATATGGTAACTGTATGAATAGCTTATCAATATATGAATTTAACTGACCCTAAACTTTCATTAAAAAAAATAAGATTTTAGCTCGAACTGTTCCAAAGTTATCACAATTTAAAGAAATTGTCTTTTAAAGTCTCAGTATCTACACCTTAATTATTATGTATCAGTAAATTATTGCTTTAGTTACTTGTAGAACAACTTTTTTAGTTATTTATCCTTTCTATGTTGGCACTATTGCGCAGCCAACATCTTGCAGTAGTGCAGCTTTGGAGGCGTGGTCACTGTTGGGCAAATGCAGGGCATGCACCAGTAGGTGCATCCCTCATTCCCCAATCAGCCTGCATGCCGGCACCACACCATGCATACATAATGTGGTGAGCACATCTAAGAAAAGGTCCACTGCAATCCGAGCAAAGCTAGTCAGATACAGCGACCTTCCCTGGACGTGCTCGCCGACATTAAGAGCATGGCGGCACAGTGGCCGCCAAACTGCTGACTTCAGGAGTGCTAATCTCCCAGTCAGCTTACCCTGTCCCTCTGTATGTGCCGTAAGGGAGCCCTCCCCATCAGCATAAATCACCCCCATTGTTAAATGCCGAGGGGTGCCCAGTCCCCTTGGCTCACCCCTGCTTTTTGTGGTGTTGACAGGGAGCCCACTCCCGCCGGCATAAAGAACCCCCATTGTTAAATGAAGTTCGCCTCACTTTCTTTGTGGTGGCCGACGGGGAGCCCACTCCCTGTAAGCCCAAAGAACCCCCCATTGTTAAATGCTGAGGGGTGCCCAGTCCCCTCGCTCTGCCCCCACTTTCTTTGTGTGCCAAAGGGGTGTCCAATCCCCACTGGATAACATCTTCCCCTGTATTGTGTATTGATGAGGGTGCCCAATCCCCCGTCAGCTACAGACCCCCCAAACATTTAGGTGGCATGCTGGGAGCCCACTGCAGCATGTCAAATCCCTTGAGACAAAAAAACTGTCCAGCAATGTTTTTTTTTTTTTTTGTCACCTGTAAAATGAAAGCAGTCCCTCGTAGTCTTAGCCCCCCCACCTGCACAGTTTCGCCTATGCGCGGAAACAGCGCAACGATGCTCGTAGAAACAGCCATTTTGGATTTTTCCACCAAATTTGCAAATACAGGCGCTTTGAGAGTCTCCTCATGAACAGTGGCACTGTCATTTTGTTAATTGGTCCCAAAACATGATTCCGCGCAGTGACCGTGAAATCACCTTTCCGGGCCGATCAACGCAATGGCAGTGCCAGAGTTCATGGGGAGGTGTCCCAAAAACCCCATGTTGAAGATTTGGTGCCACAATTCCAAAACATGCCTGAGGTATACATCAAAGTTGAAAAAAACCCTATTTATGCCATTATACAGCTTACCAGCATTTCCTCAGTTCGTGGTCAGCTTTGAAGAGTGCAGACATGTTCCCGGTCCACCGAAGATCATCACGCTGGACTCTGGAGGTAAGTATGGGGTGAGGGGGGTATGGGGAGGCAGGGTGCACAGTGGATAGGTGCGGGATTTGGGAGATGGGTAGGGAGACTGTGAGGGACAGTTTTCTTTTTTTACAGGTTAAGAAAAAATAAACATTGGGGGACTTTCTTTTTTTGCAGGAGCTTTGGCACACTGGGGTGGGCTCCCAGCATGCCACCTAAGTGTTTTCTGGGGGGGGGGATGCTATAGCCGATGGGGGATTGGGCACCCCCATTGACATACAGCGAAAGCGGGGGCAACAGACAAGGGATTGGGCACCCTCGGCACATAACAAATGGGGGGGATGGATTATGCCAGCTGGGAGTGGGCTCCCCCACTGGCATATACATTGGGCCAGGGTATGCCGACAGGGGGATTGGGCCCCCCTGAAGTCGGCAACATGCTGCCATGCTAATTTTCTTTTTTCACCACCAGGGAAAGCTCATCGGGAGGTCCGCTGCGTATGACAAGCTTAGCTCGCATTGCAGCAGACCTTTCATTTGATCTCATCGCCACATTAGGTATGCATGGTGTGGCGCCAGCACGCAGGCTGATTGGGGAATGTGGGACGCACCTACATATGCATGCCCTGCATTCGCCCAACAGTGACTGCACCTCCAAATCTGCACTACCGCAAGATGTTGGCCGCGCAAGCGCACCAACATAAAAATGGGGCACCATTGTAAATGAGGTTTCTCAGTATTTCACTAATAAATAAAATGAAATTAAATGTTGGAGTTAGAAATGTTTTTTTCTATTAAAGCTTGGCTTGTTTTTTTGATACTGTTTGTATGTGTTGAGACTATTCTGTGTGTATCAATACTATGTGAACCTGCTTTTTTGGTATATTATTAATACAAGTTTTTTCAGTTGTGACAGAAAAAAAAATGTAATACATAAGGCTCAATTCTCAGTGCTTCGAAATTGATGCAAGATGCCTGTATCAAACAGAATTGATGCAACAATCACCTGGAGTCAAAACATATAGCATTTTCTATTTTCAAACATAGGCTGCAAAAAAATCAGGTGCCCTCACATGGAACTTGCCCTGCTCCATCCCTGCACCCAAAATGGGAGTGTGCCATGTTGGAAGGGGGCTTGCACCAGAACCAAGCTGCAGCATCTCCTATGTTGGGATTTTATAAGCACTGCAGATGTGGCACATAGTGTCAATGCTTAGACTAGCAAAAGCTGGTCTAGAGACCCTTGTGACACACCCAGAAGCCCATATCAGGCATACTCTCTGGTCATCAGAATGGTTAGGACCCCACATGGCACACTGCCTCGCATGGGCATGGTCAGCTGTGGTACCACTATGTTGTGCACTGTCTGTGGGCATGCTGACACATGGTGCCACACAGTAGTGGCACCTTCACAACAATCCACCACATCCCACTGGCAGCCAGGACACTGTCACCCATAATAGTATCCCCAAACATGCAGTATGGCTTGGACCACCACAACTCCATTTCAGGGACCACCTGCACTCTGAGCCACCACTGGCTGACCCAGAGGCATCAGCAGCAGACTGATCCATGCAGGTGCTGGGTGCATGTATGTGCCAGACTGTGCAGCTGCCCTGTTGCTGCCACTGGTAGAGGGTATATGTGTCATCCCCAATGTGGTGCCACACTGTTGGCCAGTGGACTAATACTGTGCACTCCTGGGGCATTGGCACCCAAACATGGGGCACTGGTGGCATGCTCCTGGGAGTGTACCTGCTGCTGCTGCTTTGGATGGGGATGATGGAGCAATGCCCACCTCAGCAATGCCCATTCAGCATCCCTCCCTCATTGGCCGTTGCCACTGGCATGATCAAAAGCAGTCCCTGGTATCTACCGAGTGGGGGGTTGGCACTTGCCTTGGGTACTTTCTTCTGGCTGGCATGCTGACTGATGGGCCAGGGGGTGGTGCAAGCTTCCATCCTTACTGTCCCATGCACCATTTGTTTGGCACAATGGAGTGGTTGTGGCTGCATTTGGGACATTGGCGCTGGGACCCCACCTATATAAACATCAGGTGCAGGATCCCTGGCTCACCAGACTCTGATGCAAGCTGCTGTTTACCACAGCTTGTGTCAATCTAATGGCCCTACTAATTATTTGTATCAATAGACTATATCAATACAGTTTTTTTGTACTGATACATAAAATTACACGATGGCGTAAAACAAATATTTTTCAACTTTTTCTTAATGTTGGTATTACTACACATTATTTAATTAGTAATAGTGTTGTTTTCAACTTAATTTTCATTCATTTTATGATATTAATCACATTGCAAACATTTCAGTTTCCCTTTATCAGTACTAATTCTTCTTTGCTTTCTCTTGCTTTGCCTGAGAAATGGCTAGAAGATGAATATGCAGCACAACAGACTACAGTAAAGGAAATACTGATAACAAATTACAGAGATTAATGCATGTAAGGAAAAGCTAGATTAAATAAGTATTACTTCAGCTTATTCTTGAATGTTCCAATCAAAGCTCATCAACAGATTTTGATGGGGAGTGAGTTTCATGGGAAGAGATTTCTTCTGCAGGAGCATAGTTGTCTACTGACTTTGAATGAGAGAATGGCACCCACACATGCCCCTTTCCTGTGGACATCCTGACCCTAGAAGAGGCTTAGGTGGTTATGAGCTCACTGAAGCACTGGGAGCATGGCTTGTTCATGGCTTTATATGTAACTATGACGTGGATAAAAACAGGAACAAAACCTTGAGTGGCTGAGGAGCGTGGAAGCCAGTGCTGACAGCCCAGCACAATAGCACTGGATATTGATCCATGGCCTCAGTGGCCTGTTTACTTTGAGCAGGCACAGCCATATCCCTATACCTCAATTATTTTACTTGTATTGAAAAAAATATAAGATAGTATCTGCCATCTTTTAGCCATATAACAAAATCTCAGTGGCTCAATAGGGCTACTGTACTTTTCTGTTTTTCTTTTTTTTGCCTTTTTTTCTAATGTTTACTTATTTAAAATAGAACAGCCAACACCGAAGGTCCCACACTCAAGTCTGGGTCTGGTCCCAATGTGTACCTTGTGTGCAGTGACATGTTGATACACGTACTGTTTACTGCAGTATATTAGATTGCACCAGACTAATTGTGCTTATTTGTAGGCTGACATCTTCTGTAACTACATATTCCAGAATCCCCTGTAACTGACATCAGAGGATTATTTATTTATTTTGTTTTTTGGTTTTTTTGACCGGGTAAATGCACTAGGCAGATTCTGCCTATTTTAAGGCGCAACCCTACAGCTCAGCTGATTCTGCAAGGGATCCAGTGAGCCTCGACTAGGTCAGGGACCCCTCAATTTCTTGAACCTAAACAGTGGTTCAGAAATCCTCCATGAGCTACAGCTCAGCTGATTCTGCAAGGGATCCAGCAAGCCTTGACTAGTCCAGGGACCCCTCAATTTCTTGAACGTAAACAGTGGTTCAGTAATCCTTCATGAGCTACAGCTCCGCTGATTCTGCAAGGTACTACCCTGGACGATTGGATTTGGTACCAGTGGAAGTTGATTTCCAAGTGGCCCACACTATCTCCTGCTGAACACATCTCTAACTACTGTATCTCCCTCTGTGTCTCTAGTTGAATTTATCTGCCAGGGTTTAATAATTTGTCTAATCCTTACAGTCATTTTAAGTTCTGAGTTGATATTAGAAGTGAATTTTGAGCCTTGACTGTGTAAATCCTTCTTCTGCTCTCTGGCATGCAACCTGTCCCCACCCTAACCCCCAAACAGTCTGCTATGCTCTCTGACCCTGCTCACTTCTTTTATTCTTTTTGTTCTGATGAAACAAGCCTCCTCTTCCAGCCTTTAAAAAGCCTGTTTTTCTACTTTATTTCAGGGATCCAGCGAGCCTTGACTAGGCCATGGACCCCTCAATTTCTTGAACCTAAGCAGCAGTTCAGAAATCTTCCATGAGCTACAGCTTAGCTGATTCTGCAAGGTACTAGCCCGGACTTTTGGATTCGGTACCAGTGGAAGCTGATTTCCAAGTGGCCCACACTATCTCCTGCTGAACACATCTCTAACTACTGTATCTCCCTCTGTGTCTCTAGTTGAATTTATGTGCCAGGGTTTAATAATTTGTTTAATCCTTATAGTCATTTTAAGTTCTGAGTTGATATTAGAAGTAAATTTTGAGCTTTTTTTTTTTTTTCCATTAGCAGATTATATCCTCTCACCACTAGAGGGCTATATCTCTGGTAGCAGCTCCTATCCTATCTGGCACATCACACACTCTGTTCTTTTATCATCATAATGCTCCCTCCTCAGTGGGATCTCCTTTTCCTCTCTCTCTCTCCCTTCTTAAAAACTAGATAAGCCTGCCATCCACTCTCACCTCTAACCACTTGTGCTTCTAGCTCCAGTCTACCTACAGGGGTTAAACGCAGACACTCTCCAACCATCTGTAAACATACCTCTCGAACAGCAGCTGATTGGCCAGCCCTGTCTTCACTGCCTTGCTTTGCTCTCCGGGTGCTGCACCCATTGACTTTGCATTAGTTTTGCCGCAAAATTTCACTCACCCCCCCAACCCCTCCTACCTTACTTAAATAGACATATAACCCCACCCTCCCTCTTACATACCCTGCCTCCCACTGCCTATTGGCCAACACTTGTAGCTTTCTCTGCTCTGCCTATGCCTCCCATCCCCCTTCTTTCATCCCACATAGTGCTTACTGATTGAGGTGCACTCTTTCTCAATCTCTCTTTCTATCTGCCTCCTGCTAGCAAGTTACTCCCTCCTGTTCAACTCACTTCCCCACCCCTACTGTGCTAGTACGCAAGCCATGCGGGTTCTCTCTGCCTTTCTCTCACCGCTCCTCCTCCTCCTCCTCCTCTTTTCCCTGCCCCCCCTTCTCTCTCCCTGGTCCTAGCCAGCCCCATCCCCCGACCCCTGCCACCCTCTACTCTGGTTTCCACTCCTACTCCAAGGGAACCCTCCACTTCCACTCGAGACTTGTGCTTGGTCCACTATTTGGATATTCCTGGTTACTTACCCGGACCACTACTCTCAACAAGTGTGGCCACCTCTCTACACTGTACCACCTTGCAGTCCATATGGGATACCGCCTGGAAACTTGCAACCTCTACTCCTAGAAACAACGATCAAAACTATCTCTCAAAGAGCTGCGACTCTGCTCCTTAAAACTCCTACTCCTCCTCCTCCTTCTCATCTCTGGCAGCGTCCATCCCAATCCTGGCCTTAGAAGCTCTGGCCACACACAAACTCCAGGTGCCCTTATCCTTGCAACCATTAATATCTGCAGCCTACTACCAAAGCTGGAAGCACTCCAAGCCTTCATATGCCAACACAATCCTGACATCCTTGCAGTGGTGGAAACTTGGCTGACGCCTAAAGTTCCTGACTCAGCAGTAACAATACAGGGCTACAATGTCCACAGGCTGGACTGAATATCCAAAAAAGGCTGTGCTTGTGCAATCTATATCAAAGACTCCCTGTCATGGCATCCTGTAGCAACTCCATCACTTTATGCCTTGGCCCAGATTCTGCCAATAAAAATCGTCCTAGGTCCCAACCATAAAGCCCGGACTATTGTCTCCATATACATCCCTCCCAGGGACCCTAAACATGGCTTCAACAATGTTCTAAACTTTATCAACTCTCATAATCCTGAAGTTGAACTTATTCTACTAGGGGATCTCAACATAAACTGGTTAGCATCGGGCTCCAGTGCCTATAAAGACTCCATCTCAGCTGCCAGCCTCACACAATTGGTAAACTCCCCTACTAGGATTAACTACAAGAGTGGCACTAGTACCCTTCTGGATTGGGTCCTCACCACTCACCCCACAAGGATTTCTCGTATGACCGTTCTCCCAGACTCTCTCAGTGACCACTCCCCAGTCATATGTGCATGGTCTAACAAATTCCTCAAGCCCCCTCCCAAAATTATCGCTAGCAGAGTCCTTCCTCTTGGAAAACTTCCACATCTCAAACAATACCTGCTTCTACAAGACTGGCTACCCATCTACAAAGCAACAGATGTTAACTTGGCTCTTGATCACTTCATCTCAATTCTCAACAAAGCCAGGAACCTCTTTGCCCCTGCTAAAAGGAGCAAAACAAAATCTCTGTCTAACCCATGGCTCACCGTGGATCTTCTCTCACAGCTGAAACTAAGGGACCACCTCTGGGCAGTTGCCAGGGCCACTGGCAAACAACTGGACATCCAAAATTACAAATAAGCATGAAATGCCTGCACAAAAGCCATCCGGCTCACAAAATCCACCTATTACAAAGTTGCTTTCACCAATACATGGGGAAATGGTCGTGCTTTCTGGGACAATATCAAGGATGTCACGGGGAAGCAGCCAAAAACCTCTCTGGCCATGTTAATGGTTGATGGATCCTCAACCCTTGACCCCAAGGTGATCGCAAACATCTTTAACACGGCTTTTTCAAACCTTAGTGCTGTCCTACCCCATGACTTTTTCAAAAACAGGGCCTACTCCCCAAATACCTCAGCCCCACAGTCTAACCATCCCCTCTTCTACTTCAGGGAGGTAAGGCTGAATGAAGCTCTATGCTATATTACTGCAGCTATCTCTAAATCTAGATCTAGTAGCAACACCCTGGACTTTAAGTTTCTGTTGCTCACCCTTGATGGATCCATTCACATATCTGGACTGTGTAGTACGGTACGGGCTGCACACCCATTGGCTCACACTGTGGACCAATGGGCGTACAGCCCTACTGTATGGAGTCAGTCAGCGGGCAGTGGGGCGGCAAGCGGGTGGGGAGCTGCTGCCCGCCGCTGACCAGGGGGAGCGGGACAGTGGGGCTCAGTGGGCAGGTGGGGAGGGGGGTACCATTGAAGCACCAGGGATATAGGACTAATAGTTTTTACTACATATGCCTGCGATCGGGCTGCAAGTGGTCCACTGGACCACCAGGGATATAGGACTAACATTTTTACTACAGATGCCCGCGATCGGGCTGCGAGCAGTCCACTGGACCACCAGGGATATGGAACTATTAATTTTCTACGTATGCCCACGATCGGGCAAGGGGGTGTGCACCACCACGAAGGTGCAGCCGGAGCTTGGGTGGCCACCCACAGGTGGCGGCAGCTGCCGTGTTGCACCCTGCAATACGGCAGCTCACCTGTGGGTGGCCAGCTGTTGCACTTTTTTTTGCCTCACCTGTGTGCAGCACAGATAGGGGTTGTGCATGCATGGGTTCAGCACATCCCGGGCCGAATATCAGGATGTGTGGAGTATGCATGGAGGCATGCCCCCACCTACGCCGCGCCATTATTGATGCGCTCCGGTGCGCATCGGGATTTGCCTGGTACAGACCCTTTGACATTGCTAGGCATTATCAGTGGGTTGCACATGGTGCAACTGTGTTGCGCCATGCGAAACCCTTCTGACTATCCTGCCCCTGGATTATATATGTTTAAATAAAATGTATGTGGAAACCTTTTTAGCAGCTTATCTTTCTTTATGTGAAAATATGTATTTAATGAAGTGTTTATTTGTTGTTTGTTATTTTTGTTTTGATGTTCTTTCAATAAAAACTCCCCTACTCTTTTCGATAAGTGCCATGGGATCTTTAACATCCACCAGAACCATCACCAGAACAGGCAGAAGAGACCTCGGTTTAACGTCTCATCCGAAAGACTGCACCTCAGGAGTGCAGCACCCCCCTCATGCTGCACTGCAGTGTCAGTATTGGGATATTAACCCAAGTGCCTGGTGTGGGGATAGAACCCACAGCCTTCTGATCTCCCGGCCTCTGCAGTGAGTGTGCTACCTGCTGAGCCACTGACACTAATTAGGTCACAGTGGAATATTCAATAGCCAGCAGTGCATGTTAGACTTCATGTAAGTGCTGATATTTGGATTACTGGTCCTGCAATCCTCCCTGGTCTAAGTATAATCATAGAGGACTGTACTTACTGTAGCTCAGAGGAAAGCAGAACTGGAAAACATCTAATCAGAGATTATGAAAGTTGCAACATGCACTGCAGGTTGTTGAATCTCCCACACTGCTGCCTACTGGTCTGATGTCAGCTGCAGGGGATTCTGGAATATGCAGTAACAGAAAATGCCAGCCTAGAAGTAAACAAAATTAGCCTGATACAATCTACTCTGCTACAATAAACTGTAAAAAAACGATAAATGTTTTTGCAGACATTGGACCAGCCCCACACCAGAGTGTGGTGCCCTTCTTACTGACAGTTCTTCTTTAAGTTTAAAAATGCTTGGTTGAAAAATGATTTCTTGAAGCCATTCTGCTAGCACAAGTGATGCAGGCTATCTGGATTCAGGAATAAGCCTGGAGCATCAGAGTTTCAGCTTGGATGGGGAGGATGAGTGTCCAATGGACTGCTCTCCTCCTTTGGGGTGGGTGGTGTGAGTCAGCAATAGTCTGTCTCCAAAGGGTGGTTAGGAGTTGGTCACCTGACACCTTCTGCACATGTGGGTCTTGTACTTGGCAAGCATTGGTACGTCCATGCACAGAAGCATGTGTGACATGCCTATGATGCCACTGCATGCCCAAATCTGGAGCCTTAAGAGAAAGTCCAGTTTCATAGGGAGTAGGATGAAACCAGGGACCAGTAAGCTGCCTTTCCCTCAAAAAGACCTCACAGCGTATGTCTTGGCTGGGGTCATAGGGTGATATAGGTCACCGTCTGCAGGGACCCACACCATGAAGGACAAGTCACTGTCCTCCTGAATCAGACAGTTTCAGGGGGTGTGCTTGGGAGGGAGAGGGAGGCTTGAGATGTGCTGGACTGATATGGGATACATCCCTGCCTTAGCCAGAGAACCAGAATAGAGTTAAGAAAAATGAATTATTTATTAATCCTAATTGAACCATTTCTTAACCACAGTAAGGCACACCATGCTGTACTTTGTGCTGTAATAATGGCACTTCCCCAGCAGTGGAAGCATTCAGCCTTAGGCTTCATGCTTTAACCAACCGAGGCATGCTGACTTCCAAGTACAAAGCTAAAAGTACAATGCTATAAGTAAAGACTTGCTGACAGGAGTGCAAGTACCTAGCTTTAATTTAAAAAATATATTTATATTTATTTATACTTCTCTTCATACTGAAAGAAGCGAGGTAAGTGGGGAGAAAAAAAAAGATTTGTAGGCAGATTTAGGGCACTTTGAAACGTGTCTTTAAAATTGTAAAAGGTAGTGTTGGGGAAATGTAGGTCAGGAGACTAGTCCCCTCAATTTGAGGCACTAACTGACTCAGGAAGTCACTGAGGGGGTGATTCCTCCTTGTGCAGAAAAGTGGACACTTGTAAGATGCTCCCACACATGTTCATGTTCCAGCAAGTGAGTGGAACAGTACAGGAGTGGAACAGGTATAAGATTGGCATCTTAGGCATTGGCAGGGTATGCAGAAGGGCTCTACAATGCCGGTTTGACAAATATTTTGTCGACTGATGTTACAGCGATGGATTTATGTCGACTGCAGTTGCATTTGGCATAAATCTGCCGAGAACACTGATTTCTTTGGGGGGCTTCACCCCCTGAAGCCCTCATACTTAAGATAATCAACTCCGAGTAGGAGTTGATTTGGGGAGGGGGTGCAAGATCCCGAGAAAGCAGTGCCAGGTCCCGCGGTGACAGTACAGCAACCCGTCTCAGTGTTGCTGTTCTGTCATTCATAGTAGAGGAGTGGATGTTCGATCAGCATATGCTACAGAAGGAAGCAGAGAGGTAATGGACTCTGCTGGTCAACTAAGATAGGGTACCCGTTGACTATTGTTCTGACATTCACTACTGGATTGGGTGGAGAGTCCAGGTAGGTAAAAATTGGAAATTGTTGCAACTCCCTAACTAGGGTAGTGATACAGAGGGATTGAGAGGAATGGTGGAAATAACTCCTTATCTAGGGTCAGGGTACAGAGTGAGTTATCAAGCACAAGTCTACTTAAAAGCACAAGCGGAGGCAGACTGGTACATATCGAGGGTATAGCAGCAGAGGGGTTAATCAGGAAAAAAATGGGAGATCAAGAAAGAACCTGTCCAGCGTAAGGGTATAAATTCTTTTGAAGTTAATAGAGGGAATAGATTTGGAAATGATGGGAGTGTTGCAATGCAGTGACTGTGGAGAAGCAGTCTTCAGGAACACCTTCTGGAGACAGAGATGCTGCCAAATTTGTGTGCACTTCTCAGGGATGGGGGGTTTCTAGAGTCTGGGCTGAGTAGGCTAGGATTCAGGAGGTCTCTTCACCCACCTGGAGGCCACCATGTCCACTGCCATTACCTCAAAGGTTACCTGGAAGGAGGGGGGCAGCTGGACTGTGTTGGGCTCCAGGAGAATGGGGGTGGGGTCGGGGATCACATTCCTTAGCCTGTGCCACTAAAGAATGTGACTGGTGTTACATGTCATGTAAACCAGATTTTATCATAACATTAATAAAATGCTTGAATAACAAAAGCAATGTCTTATTAGTCCCAACTTCTAGTGTTCAATGTCTGACAAGTAAATAATAGCTTTTTCTTCAAGTCCAGAATTAAGGTCTACATTTTATCCTTGGTGTATGACAACTAAATATGACTAATACGTTTTAAAATGCATCATTTATTTTTTACAATCAGAATGGTCAGCACCTTTAACTCAATGGGTTTTATTAGTAATATTTAACTAATGCTGGTGACCAGTTGAAGCCTCCAGCCAGTCAAAATCATAGTAATACACTTTTTTTTTTAATAATGTGCCCATCTGTTGTCACTCAAAGAACCATACCAGTTACAATGTAATAGTAGTAGTAATAGTAATAATGGTTTTTATTCATAAAATATATGAAAAGGATAGATGGCACAGTACTCCACTGAACGATGGCTCATTTCCAAGGAAGTCATATGTACAATAACATACCAGGACCATAAGTAGCATATACAGCCTAACAGCTAAAATAGCAATGTAACCCTTATGGAGCTACTGTATCTCTAAGACTCATTTGCAGTCATACAACAAATGTGTCAGCTGCTGATGGAGTCAGACAACTGTGCTACAGACTAGAAGGAGAATCCCTGATCAGTACATTGGCCAAGCTGGACGTGAGGCTGAACCAGTGCATGACAGACTGGGGTGTGGAATCATGTACAGAATGCAAAGTTTGTATAAATAAGGACTTTGATGGAAAACTGCTATTGGACAACAAAATGATAGTCATTTACTTCACTGCCAACCTGCCTTGCATGGTGATGAGGTCAAAGGGCAATGACCAACCAATCAGATGAAGCCTTCTGAGAAGAAAGCCACAAGAGCTCCTGAATTTGTGAATGATTTAATCAATTAAGGCATCTTTGCAGCCACTGATCATCTATTGAGTGACAGACCTCCAGGACTCCCTACTGTAAGTAACAGCTCAGATGACAAGTTCGAGCTGCTGTTTTCCCCAGTGAACAGCAGGGACTGTTGTATACCCTATTCAGTCTGCTGTTGTCTACAAAGAGACAGGGAGCTGAGTGCCTTTGAGAGAAACTGCTTGTTCTGCATCTCACAGACAGACTGCATGCTTGGCAGAAAAGAAGTTATAAGCAGTGCCCCTGCTTAGAAAGAAAGGTAATCACGTGCTGAGTGCCATATGAATTTGAAGCATAAATCTGCAGATTATAAAGAGAGTGAAAAAAAGAGAATCTCTGTACTTATGGAATCTGGACAAAAATGGTCTCAAGCATATACAACTAAAGGCAGTGCTTAATTTGTGCCAGGGCTCAGCCCCAGCACCTCTTTTTTATGCCAGGGCTGAGCCCTGGCACCTCTTCTCTCTGACACTGCACTTTAAATATTGTTTTTTGGTGTGTACTCACTGTTCAAAGCTAGCTGATTTGTTTGTAGTGCTGCAGCGGTGCAGTTCGCAGTCAGCTCCACCTCCTAGCAGTCATCCTCTCAGCTGAGCTGCTGCCTGCTGCTGTTTGCTTCCTCCATGCTGCTCGCTTCCAAGTTGCTTGCTCTGGGAGGGGGGTTGGGGTTGCCAGTGACAGCGTACAAAACCACCTTACATTTGCATGATTGTGCTTCATTACAAGACATACAGTACACAGCACAGGCATAACTTGACCAACTGTTCTGTAGTCTGGTCTCTCATGTTGTATGTGAACATCATCATGGGAGGAGTCAGTAGTCGCCGTCTTTTGCAGGCTGTGGCTGCGTCTACTTCCATCTCATTGCGAGGAAAAATAATCTGTGTACTGATGGATTCTGAATAAAAAATGAATTATTCTGAAAGTTAAATTTACTTGAGGAGTTGTTAAGTTGTACTGAGATTGGGGAGTCTGTCAGGGGTTGCTTAATTAAAAAGAAGAAAAGAAAGTCTGTCATCGGGTGGGCAAGGCAGGGAGTGGGCTGTCCAAGGGATCGGGAAACAGAACACTCAGGTGGTGGGAAAGAAGCTGTGGCTGGGAGTGACTGGGTCAGTTAGTGGGGAGTAGATACCTGGCTTGGGGAGGAGATTCAAGGAAGCCAGTAACATTTGGGGCACTCTGAGTGGTAAAGCATTTAGGGCAGAAGCCAGAAGGCAAGGAGTAGTGAGAAGAATCGAGGGCAGAACAGAAGAATCCTGCTTCTGTGTGAAGAACTTGAAACGTACTACCTAAACTAACCTAAAATAAGTAGCAAACTAAAAGAAAAAAATATTTAAAACCTTGGCTCTTCAAACAAATTAGAATAGAGAAGCAGACTGCATTGAGGCTGACTAGTTTTGTTGCCTGAGCAGAGAACTCATCAGCTCAGTTGTGTATGAGCTTGGTAAATTCAGCAGTCTGCCTGGGTTTGACTAATTATTTTTCCTAGTTCTCCACAAGCTAAATTAAAAATTAACCCCATAAGGCTATACAAAGGCTGAGGAGCTGTGTGAGACTGGTGGTACATCTGGTAGACTGACAGCCTAGTGTTTCATTCCTATCATACTTGTGATTAAACAGGGGCTCTGGTGCTGATACCCAGTAATTCTCCACCCCCCAGAAAAACTCGTAAGTGTAAGAGGAGCTGTGTCTCTGTGTGAGTTTGGTATGTACAGCAGATCGACTGGGTATAAAATAAAATAGGTTGACCAAAAAGGTTAAATAAGAAAGGTAAAGGAGTAGCAGTGTGAGTTTGGTACATGCAGCAGACTGTCTGCAGGTTCATTAATTATTATACTTTCCAGTTCCACCCACCAGCTGAAAAAAGAAAATAAACCCCTAGGCTAAAGGCTGAGGAGCAATGCTAGACATTTTAGTAACCTGTTGGACTAGGCCCCAGAAACTTTTGGGTTTTAGATGGTCTGTTTTGAGCAGAGGAGTGCGTAGAGTCAGTGAACAAGGGGGGCCAGAATCCCCACAAAGCTAAGGAGGTCTGGGGGCATATATAATTATATAATAATTTAGTTGTAGGATGATTTTTACCGGGGGGGCATGGCCAGGGTAGCCCTCTCCCCCGCACACATCTATGGTTTTGAGAATTGTAGCTTTTAGTGAAGATAAAACACACTTCTGTTAGTTATAGGTTCCCTACCCCGACTCCTGGGGAATAAATATTTTATTTCACCTGGACAGAGTCGGGGTACTGGAGACTGTCGCTGACCTTATTAAGCAACAACAATATGTACCACAGAGCATCTAGGAGAGTACAACTTTGCCCTGCTATTGTATGTTGCACAGTGGCCAGGGGTTCAATAAGTCTTAGACCCTGTAATATGATGAGATGTTGTTCATACCTGAGCAGCTAACCTCACGTTGTAACAATCGCAGGAGCATATTACTGTTACAGTCAAAATGCTGTAATATTCCATTCCAATTGCATGCCTGCTGTAGTAACTGGATTGTTTATTCAAAACCTGGATAAACTGTAAAGTAACATTTTTGTTACTTTACTTGGAAATGTGGACATGTGTTCAGGCTCCTTAGTGTACCTTCCGCAATTTTTTTCATCAATTTACTTTGAAATTATATTCCATTTTCTTTTTTATTGGCCACTTATTGCTGCTGCATTAAATTCATTTTGATAATTGCTGATAAGTTTATAAACTGCAAGCTCATGGTAAGGTTCCATTGCAGGGCCACACACACTGATGCTACAGATTCCTTTGGGCCCCAGCACCTTGCTATTGCATTTTACATGCCCACAAACCTTTACCTGTAGAAAACTTGTCATGCCTCAGTTTGAATGGCTTTTACGGCCTCCAACTAAAAATTGGACCCTACAAGATGAGCTGTGGTACATTTTATAGCTTATTAAGGTTAGCCAGAGTCTCAAATACCCTAATTCCAAATGGGAAAAACATTTTTCCCCTAGATTCAGGGATAGGCCAGAAGCTCTTGGGTTAGATGCTCCTTGGTGAGTTTTGGGTCTTTTTATTGAAGATAAAGCACACTTCTGTTACAGGTTTCCTACCAGGGAACCTGTAACAGAAGTGTGCTTTATCTTCAAAGCCCCAACTCACTAAAGAGCATCTAAAACCAACTTCTTGGCCCGCTTCCCCCACTCCCCTGGCCTTTGGATCACAGTACCATGCCATTGCTTCTACATGCCCATGATCCTTTAACTGTAAAACCTTTTCATGCTTCAGTTTTAATTGGCTCTGCTACTACTTGTACCATACCAGATGCTGTGTGGTACATTTTGTTGCTTAGTGAGGTCAGCCAGAGTCTCCAATACCCTAACCCCCCAAAAAAAAAAATCTTCCCCTGGATTCAGGGGTAGGTAACCTGTAACAGAGGTGTACTTTCTCTTCAATAAAAGCCACAAAACTCCCCACAGAGCATCTAAAACCAAAGATCTTCTGGGGGCCTACCGGCCCCAGACCTCTGACCTTTGGGTCACAGGCACAGCACCTTGCCATTGAATTCTACACGCCCACAATCCTGCAGTGGTCAGCCTAACTCTCCAATACCCTGACTTCCCCCTCCAAAAAAAAAAAATGATTCCCCAGGAATCAGGAGTAGGGAACCTAACACAGAAATGTGTTTTATCTGCAATATAAGCTCCAAAACTCACCACAGAACATCTAAAAACCACAGGCATTTGTGGGTTTGACTCAGAGCCCTGACACACTCCTTCTTTACAAATTAAGCACTGACTAAAGGTGTTTATTTAAATTTATTGCATCAATGGAGAAACACTCAACAATAAACCCTCTGCCCTGGCATAGCTACCCAAACAGGGCCTTCATCAGAGGGCGGATGTAGGCCAGCACCCTGATGAAGGCCCTGTTTTGGTTGAAGCACTGAGGCAGAGGGTCTTTTATTGGGTGTTCTCTGCTGTTGCCATGAATTTAAATAAACACTTTTAGCCATATACACTTGAGACTACTTTTGTCCTGACTCCACAAGTGCGGAGCTTCTCTTTCCTCATTTAGCAGGCTGGCCACCTTGCCCTGCACCACCTCCAGTATACTGAGTGTACCTTTTGTTTGCTTGGTCTGCAAAGAGACAGTGCTTGTACTGCTGCCACAGCCCAGTATTGTGGCCAAATTCACCTGACTAGCACAGCTGCCAGGTGCTGGTTATAGCCACTCCTGTGGGACTAAATGCCAGTATGTGCTACATGGGGTGGATTTACTGTGTTGGCCAGAGGAGAATCTACCCTGTGAGCTAGCTATTGCTGGAGCCAAAAGAGATCTGACTTGCATCTGAGGGACAACAGAAACCCTGGGAAACCAGCCGCCATTACTGATGGAATAAAGAGAGTAAAGAGAGAGAGAGAGAGACTGGAAACACCTAAACCCCAGCCAGAGAAGGTTCACTGCAAACTGGGACATCAGCCCCTGCATAGTGATGGAGAACTCCTGTTTCTGGAACCATGAGTAAATGTTAGGCTTGCTCTGCAAAAACACCTGTATAATTGTTTTAAAGCATTTCATGAACTTTGCCCTCAGACCAGGAGTTACTGTACAAATGCCTCAGATGGAGGTTTAAAATCCTTTGGGTGGTGGCTGATTTTACAGAGCATTGCTAATCTTTTATGTAAATGCAACTCTGCTGGCCAACTACAAATAGTGCTATTGGGACTTCACTGTTTCCATGGCTGGGTACCCAGTGAAGCACTGGGAGCTCCTTATCTAGACCTAGAGGTTATAAGACTGGTACCAGTGGTAAGAGGGTAGTAGTTCCAGTACAGGAAGTCTGAATCAAAGCTACTGCACTGTGCATTGTGTGTGTGTGGGGGGATGGGTGGGCACAGTTCGAGGACTGAATCTGGAAGGGCACAGAAGCAGAGCCCAATGAACAGTATTATTTGGTTGCACCTAGCAGAGTATGAAAGAGTAGTGGGGTTTTAAGCAGGCTGGGCCATGGAGAGCTAGAAAAGAAACAGCCATACAATGTAATTAGAGATGCAGTGAATTTAAAATCCGCCTTCGAAGTGAACGAGAAGTGAACACTTCATGTTGGCACTTCGCTAGGCGGAGTGCCCCATGGGAAATGCTCACTTCATCTTGCTATTATTACTTCTCGTTATTATTCTGCTTTAAACGTGAAGTAAGGTGGAGTGACAGCAATATTGGCAGCACCCCACCCACACAGTTTCCAGAATTAATGTGCATCCCCAAAATGCTACTGTCTTGTGTCCAGACTCCAGAAAATTCCCCAGTGCTGACGAAGTGAAATGAGAGCATAACAAGAAATGCAGTCTCCCAGAATTAATGATGCACTGCAAATGCACAGACAGATTAAGATTGTGCTGCGCACTCAAGGGATGCATACGAAAAAAAGGCACAACACCACCTAACTAGTGCACACAAGTCACAAATCCAAATCTGGAAATGAATACATTTTGCCAATTGGGGGATTAGTGCACGGCAGTAACAATCCACTACCAGTAAAGATACCACAAAGCAGTATAAAAAATTCATGCAGGTGCGGTGGATAGCAGGTTCACACTGCTGCAATTACTCTATGGCACAAGAAAAGGTATCTGATTTAATGGCACGCATCGTGCACACACACTCACACACAGACTACAAGTAATGCATAGCAAATTGAAAACCTTTAGTTATATAACCAAATGTTTTAAACAGACAAATTATACACTGCTGCACCACAACAATCAGCAAAAAAAGTCAAGAATTACTGAAAATATTACTGTGTGCACAATAACACAGTTATGCAAGAAAAAATATAACCAAAACAGAAAGACTGCCTTTTTCTCCCAGTTAATGTACCTACACCAGAAATACGCCCCTCCCCCAAACACACTTCACAGTACACAGACTGACTTTTCTAAATTAACATTCAAAATACACACACAACAATAATCACTCGATGATATGAGCTCAGAAGGGTTTCCTAGTAAATTTTTTAGCAAAATAAATGACTCAAAAGGGCATTTTAAATAGCTTTTAGAGGTTTTTAATCATAGAGCTCTGAGAGCAAACTGTTTCCAGCTGCCACTACACACACACTACCCAGGCCAGAACTGAGGCTGTGCAGAACAATCTACAGCCCATGTGACCTGCAATATCATGAATCACTGCAGAATTTCATTTAGAGTTCAATTACAAGGTGAAGTGAGGCGAATTACATTGATTTCAAATGTACTTCACCTTAAAATTGGTGGAGAAGTGGTTTGGGGAAGGCAAAATAACACAAAGTCATTGGTTTCAATGGACTTCGTGTTCCTCATTATGAAGCAAAGTACTCTGCTTCACATTATGGAGTACTCCGTGGGTTCCGCTTTACTCTGTGAATCACTTTGTGGAGCGAATTGGGGCCACTTCGCCTACCACTACTTATAGTACTGTAACTCACATACTGTACAGGAAGGAATGCGAATGGCTATGGCTGTATTTCCCCAATAAGCTGCACCACAAAACTTCCAACTTAAAAACACGTATTAATGAGTACAATGGTGGGGTGGTAAAGCATGGAGAGATACTACAAAACAGGCTTACAATACATCCAAGGAACTAAAAAAAAAATTTATGTTGTGATTCGTGACGTGATCATGAATCATGATTTGTGACCATGATAATGAAGAACGTGATTCGGTGTCGATGGTGTGAGAGATAACCAATATGAAACTGTATTGGGAATGTGAATGCCTATGGCTGTACTTCCCTGATAAGCTGTAGCTTAAAACTCTCCAATTTAAAAACACGTATCAGTGAGAACAATGGTGGGGTGGTGAAGCCTGGAGAGGTAATACAAAACAGGCTTACAATACATCCAAGTAACTGGAAAAAAAATGAATGTTGTGATTCATGATATGATCGTGAATCGTGATTTGTGACTGTATTTGTGACCGTGATAATGAAGAACATGATTCGATGTCGATGGTGTGAGTTAACCAATATGAAACTGTATTGGGAACACGAATACCTACGGCTGTACTTCCCTGATGAGCTGTACCTTAAAACTCCCTGACTTAAAAACATGTATCAGTGAGTACAATGGTGGGGTGGTGAAACCTGGAGAGGTAATACAAAACAGGCTTACAATACAAAGGCACAACACCTAACCAGTGCTCACCATCAGAAATTTTAATTTGGAAAAGAATACCTTTGCGGTTTGGGTGGGTTACGGGGGGAGTGAGGGGCAGTGTATTGCACTGCTGCAGTAACAGTCACTAATACTAGTACTAGCAAAGATACCACAAAGAAGTACAAAATCACACAGCTGCAGTGGATAGCTGGTTCACATTGCTTTAATTACTGTGTGGCACAATAAAAGGTGTCTGATTTGATGACACGCATCACACACATACTCACACACACACTAAGTAATGCATAGCAAATTGAAACCTTCAGTAATATAACCACATATTTTAAACAAACTAAAATTATGCACTGATGCACCACAACAATCAACAAAAAAATGGCAAGAATTATTGAAAATATTACTGTGTGTACATTGACACAGTTATAAGAAAAATACCACCAAATCAGAACTGTCTTTTTCTCCAACTTAATCTGCCTACACCACAGATACGCCCCTCCCCCAAAGCACACCTCCACTGTCTCTCAGTACAAAGACTGAATGTTGTACATAACATTCAAAATCCACACACAAACAATAAATGCTCAATGATATGAGTCAGGAGGGTTTCCTACAATCGATGAACTAAAATTTCAGCATAAAAAGACTCAAAAAGGCTTTTTTAACAGCTTTTAGAAGGTTTGAACTGCAGAGAGCTCTCAGAGCAGACTGTCTCCTACAGCTTCCTACACAGTCTACCCCGAACTGAGGCTGTGCAGAACAATCTAGAGCCCATGTGACCTGAAATCCCATGAATTACTGCAAACTTTGCCTTTGGAGCTTAAAAACAAGACAAAGTGAGGCGAAGTGCATTGTTTTTAATGTACTTTGCTTTAAGAATTGGTGGAGTAGTGGTTTATGAAGGCGGAATAACGTGAAGTCATTCATACTAAGATTCACACTCACTTCACGGAGCGAACTGGGGCCACTTCGCCTATCTCTAAATGTAATACTGTAATACCGCACTACCTTATTGCTGCTAACTCATTTTCCCCATTTAGGGCCTGAAGCCTGATCCTTTATCAAATCTTTGTTCTTTTACTTACGTAATTTTTCTGAGTACTAAATAAATTAAAGTGTAAGTGCATTCTTTGTGGTGGCTGTTATTGTAGTGTGTTGGGTCATGGGTAGGTTGATCTTGTGGGGAGGAGGGGAGGTATTGCATTGCAGGGATTTGTACCATACTTACAGATAAGGATACAATTACACTATCTCAAAATAATCTGGGCCTTGCACTCCCACAAGCAAATAAAGATACCAATACAGACTGATGGGAGCACAGGGCCCAGAGGGCAGTGCGTTCCCACAGGGAGACAAGAATGCAATTACAACATCTCATAAATTATGGATAAATGGGAGTGCAAATATGGGTACCATTATTGACTGATAGTAGCACACAGATGCAGGCAAATAAGGATATGCTTACAGTGTCACAAAATGTTGGAAACCCTAACACAACATTTCACTACTTTTTTAGCTTCAACCCGAACTAGTGCATTAACAAAGTTTTTTTCATAGAATATATATACATATATATATATATATATATATATATATATATTCTATGCAAAAACTTAATTAATGCATCAGTTAGGATTCTTCTACATCAAAAAGCAAGGAGATTTGATTTTGGGTTCTCCACCCCACCCCAGCCTCTCCCCACCAACAGGCATCTGGGTGTGCGTTGGGATCATGGGCTAACTCTTACCCCATCCCATGTGTAAACAAGCTGAGGTGGTGCAGGTTTGGGAGAATGGGGTGAGAGTTAGGACCAAGGACCCCAACCCACACCCCAGTGCCTGTTGGTGGGGGAGGGCTGGGTTGGGGTGCCAGGGGTGGGAACCCTAAAATCAAATTTCCTGACTTTTGTCACTGTAGAAGAACCCTAACTGATGCATTAACAAAGTTTTTTGCAAAGAATGTCCTTACTTTTTAAGAAAGAATAGAAAAGTAGAAAGTTGCACAAGTTGGTGGGTGCTCTCCCACCAACTTGTAAGTGTCAGGCCACATTACACACCTAATGATTAAAAAGTACATTCACAACAGGAAAGGCAAGCCACCAAACAAATGTTAATCTAGTAGTACAATAGAAAACCCTGTCCACAAAACGTAAACTGCGCCACACAACATGTCCGAAAAAAATATATTGTCTGACACGTAAACACCTCTATTATCATCTACAGGACATGCCATCAACACCCTCCAAATTTCAAGTAAAAACCAAACCGTGTCCAAAATATGACATATTAAAATTTTAAATTTTCATTCATCAGAGTGGCATAGTTCCGCACCTGTTGACATTTAACACACGCAGTAAACTGCACCATGCCATATCTGCACCAAAAAAAATATTTCCAACACAGAAACACTGTAATTGTCATCCACATTACATGCTGTCAACACCCTCCAAATTTCAAGTGAAAAGACCAAACTATGTCCGAGATATTACATTTTAACATATGAGATTTTCATTCGTCATACTGGCACAGTTCCGCACCTGTTGACATTTAACACACACAATGACTGAAAACTACATTCATGACACTAAGGCTAGGTATCCTATCAATTTCAAGCCACCACCACAAGCAAAACACTGTCCGCAACACGTAAAGTGCGTCACGCAATATCTCTGCAAAATAAATTTTCAGAGTGCTTCTTTGCATTACCGCTCATAATGCAGACAATCGGTAGCTGGTCATGGATGTGAGAGGAGGGCTGTGCCAGTCGCGACTGTCGAAGGGTGGGGATGCTGGGTGGGCTGGCATGGATGGGTGGCGGGGTGGGGCCACTAGACTACCAGGTAATAGAAATAATTTTTATTTCATTATGCTGGGAGGGACCGCTAGACTACAGGGATATAAACATTTATTCATAATAATACAATACAGCTCGGGAGGGCCACTAGACTTCCAGGGATGTGAAAAAATACAGGGGGTGGGGGGCACTGGACTACCCGGGCACTACATAGGATAATATATTTTATTGAGGAGCCACTAGACTACCAGGGATGTTAATATTTTATTGTGATGGGGGGGCCACTAGACTACCAGGGATAGTTTGAACATTATTTTGGGTATGCAGATGGACACAAGGAAGCCCCCTGAGGAAAGCCCACCTTAATTTAACAGTCTAGGGCACCCCTGGGCTACAAAATACTGTTTTTAAATCTGGCCATCTTGTCCCTCGCTCGCGATGCACGATCGCGATCAAAGAGTCTCGCAATCAAAGAATTTTTTAGTTCACGATCAAAGATCATTAGCAAGCCGCGAACAAAGAATTTAAAAGCTAATAACTCTATTTTTGGACCGATTTCTATGGAACCAAAGCCATGGCTTGATAGATTGGGGTCCCCTGAGTAAAACCCATTGAAGTTTTACTTCAAGTGACCCCTGAGCCGAGATATTTGTGTTTGTGTGATCGGAAACTGAAAACAAGATGGTGGACCTCGCAGTCAAAGAATTTTTGAAATTCCTTGGAAACAAAGATTCTTGAACCATGAGGAAGCAAATTCTTTGGCCTCCAGATGGGACGAAATGGCCAGAACCCCCATTCTTTGATCACAAGATATACATATAAAGTTTCCCATTGACTTATAATGGGAACTTAAAAGTGCCATAACTTTTGTATGCCTTAATATTTTTTCACCAAACAAAAAGCAGCATATTTGGCCACCAAGGCTCTTTCAAACAAGCCATCTCACAGAGTGGTACATAACAATGACGGCTGTACAGGACCACATTAAGAATGCCAAAAGGTGCCTCCAAAAATGGATAATTTTGCATTTTTCAGCACTTTCATACACAAAGACCAGCACTCTGACCGAAACCCAGTTTGGCAAATCAAGAGATCTAGTGTGCCCCAACACGTGTACCAAATAAAGCAAATCCATTGAATGGATACAAAGTTATTAATGTCCAAACTTTTAACTTTAGTATGTAACTGATCACTCAGCCCTAACTATAGTGGCGCGACCGCGCCACTCTAATACACACATATATGTTTATTTTAGGATAAATAACACAGCTTAGTAGCCTATCCAGAATGTATAAGAAATAGATTCTTCCCCGGAGTGACCTCATAAAGACTTGGTTTATGCCATTGTACAGTTTACCATGACAACAGACTGTGAAGACCATATGATCCTCCTATGTAGGTTGCAAGATACTAGGGTGCCAAATATACCTTAGGATGCTTTGGGGATTAACATAAAAAACAGCAGAATGTTCAAACTGAAATGAGTGTTTCTGAATGGGCAATTTTTGAGTAGTGGTCCCACAGGGTTCAATATTGTGACCCTGCTTTTCTCAGAGTTTGTCAATAACCTTATCAGTACTTTTAAAGAGACTAGCATATGTATTTATTTATTTATTTTTTAACAGTTTTACCAGGAAGGCACACTGAGCAGAGTACTGCTTGATTCCTGGTGCATCCTGGGAGGAAGGGGAGGAGGGAGTATAGTACAATACACTAGATATAATACACATGCTACCATGCAGGTATACAGTACACTAAGATACAATTTGGTTACACAGTGGTAGGTTGACAATAATAATAATAAATGTGCAAGTGCAGCCTATGCAGATCTGGAAATGAGAAAGGAATAGAGGTTTAGGTACGGTACATACAGCAAGGTGCATAAGAACATTGCAGGAGTACAATGCAATACACATGAGCAGTTACAGTACTGAGCAATAACTGCAGCAGAAGAGTAGGACTAGGAGCAGCTTTTAGTTATACACATGTGCAAGTGGAGGAGAAGTGATCAGAGAGGCGAGAATGGAGATACCAAGGGGAGGCGGTATGCCGAATATCTGCCAGGAGGGAGTTCCTCAGCTTTGGCATACGGTAATGGAAGGCTGACTGCCCTGCAGTCGAGGACATATGTGGGATAGACAAGAGTCTAGCATCATAGTGTCTGAGTGAATAAGCTAGAGGAGGAGGAGCAGCAGAAAGTGCCAAGGAGAGATAGGGGAGCAGGGACTGGGACCAGAACTTAGCTGTGAAACAAACGCAGTGTATAAGGCAGCAATTCTGCAGTGAGGAGAAGCCCAGCAACTGATATAGGGCACAATGATGGGAGGAGTAGGAACAGTCGAGGGCTAAATGACAAAAGGTGTGGAAGATCAAATTCCATCTGGCTATGGTGGACTTGGGGTAGCAGTTTAGACTACATCCCTGTAGTCGATAACTGGCAGGATAATTTTCTGAACCATTGCATGGCGAGCTGGCATTGGGATGTATCCATGATTATGGTAGAGGGCACTCAGTCTGGTGTGTAGTTTTTTGTGGATGGCATCGGTATGAACAGAAAAGTCCAGGTGCTGGTCAAGTCAGACACAAAGAGATACCTGAAGGAGGAGCTGACCTCCAGAGCAGTCCCATCAAGGGTGTGGATGGTGGGGGTGTTGGGGAGCCAAGAAAGTCTTTGCCTTGTGCCAAAGGTCATGGAGATATTTTTTTTGGCATTGAGGTGAAGCTAGTTTGAGCGAAACCAGAGCTGGACATTGTTGAAGTCGTGCTGGAGTCTGGGCACCACATTAGTGGATGAGGGGCCAGGTATACAGAACTGTGTCATCAGCATACATGTGTGTAACCCCCCTGCAAATGGGGGTTCCCAAAAGACTTCCAGGAGCTTGCTTGAATGCTCCAAGCCTGAATGGTGTTTGGCGTTTAAGCCATTTATCAGTGAGTGTTTTTAGAGCCTCTGGTACTGTCTCTTTAAGAGCTGTCTGCTTGCAGACATAATTAGTTTGTATGGGGGGACTGTGTGTTTCTTTGATTGAGTACCACTCAAGCTGCTGCCAATTCACTTCATTTTGCAGTCACTAGGAGTGCAAGGAACCTATCTGAAAGATGTAACTGTTTGCCAGAAATTATTTAGAGTAATAATGAAATTACAGTTTGTCTAACCTGCTTTCTTTGCAGTCAGAACTGTGTCTGCTAGTTCCCCATTCTAGTTTTGAACTGCTGAACTGGACCAATCAGTGTGGGTAAGCTATCTAAAATGGTGCCTTGGACGAATCAGAACTTGGACTCATAATCTGAGCCAGCCACAAGAGGATTGTATGGGCAGTGACTCTGGGAGATGTAGTTTAGACTTCAGTGCCTTTTGGACCAACAGCAGCAGTCTATTGTGAGTGACAGCCAATCCAGTCAAGAACTGGGAGGAACTCAAAGGAAGTGCCCGGTTTTGTCGGTTGGAGTTTCAGTTGAGCTTTGGCAGTGAAGAAGGAAGGAGCCCTGTGCTTTTTCAGTGTGCAGTTTTAGTCAAAAACGTGTGTAAGGCCCAGAGTTCCGGTCTGCAGCTTGTGTAACAGCTTGTTAGGACTGAATCCGTCCTGAAAAGAATCAAAGGATCTCTGAAGAGTAGAAACCAGGCTCACCCTGTAGAAGACTGGAGGAATTGCTGAAAATTGCATTCGGTCTGTCAGGAACTGAATCTGCTGTGTGTTCTCCGGGTATTGTGCAGTAATTGCGATCGGGATACAGATGCAGCCTGCCTGGTATAGTGCTTTCTTTTATATGGATGTGTGAAGAGGTTTGTGTACCTCAAGTGAGCCCTGCTGACATTGAAGGACCCTATCTTATTTGGAGGTCGTGAGTACTAATTCAGGGTCGCTCCTGTTGAATTGCCACATTAAATCAAATGGAATTACTGTACTGCTGACTGTTTAATTCTCCTTTTCTCTGTGTGAAAGGGCCCCTACCAGCTGCCACGGTTTGGACTAGCACTAGGGCTTGGGTACCCAGGGACAGTAACTGACAGGGATAGGCCTGTGCACAGAGCCATAGATAGATTATTAGAGTGATAAGCTAATTAACCTGATTTCCCTGTCCTTGTTATATCCCCTAAATAAATCAGAGCTGCTTGTTTCAGCAAAGTTATACTGCCTGAGGTATTTGTCTATGTTAAAGTACTGTACTGTGATTGTTGCACTGTATCTCATTTCACAGGAGGTCCCAGTGCGGAACCAGACCTGGGGGTAAGTGTATACTGTGAAGGTAATTCTGATATATTGTGTGGGCCACTAGTGGGAAGAAAGGGTTGCAGTGTCCCAGAGGGCTGTGACCAAGTTAGTTTAACTGTGCAAACCCTGACCTCTGGGTGGAGGCATCCGCCATTGGATCCAGGCCCCTCAACCTGTTAGTGGCAAATCAGGCAGGGTAGTAGCCCCTGGGATAAGCGCCATCTAGGGGTTACATCTTGGAGGCTCACCGCTGGGATTGTGTGTCCTCTAGTGGCCATATTTACTAACCACTGTTAATAAAAAAATGGGTACCCGACAGAAGTGGCTGTGCACCGCTGGTGGAGTGGTGTACTGGGAGGAGATCGACCCCAAAATGCTATGTTTATCCTGGACATCCCCTGGGTATCAATACGGACACTGTGCAGGGAGTACTTTCCAAGGTGGAAGGTTTACAAAACCCTGTGGTGGTGGGTCGGCATGCTAATCTGCTCACCCACACTTTCCTGGCCCTAGTAGAGTTTAAGGATCCATAGATAGCTCCAAAGTGCCACAGACCATTACCCCAGAGGAGCCTCACTGCTTGGAGAGTGATAACTAAGGACAGTAAAGACCTGGGGAATCAGCCCCACCATTATCTGAAACTTTGAGGAGAAATTTGCTGAATGGTTGCTGGGAGAGGGAAAACTGTGGAGGACTTGAAGAAACTATTCTTGCCACCTGGGGTGTTCCTCCCCAACACCCTCTCCTGCTCCAGTGCCCGTAATGGTGGCTGAACCAATGCAGACTCCTATTTCTGCACCTGCCATTAGTCACGACTCTTACCGAAGGTTGAGGATCTTCTCTGGCACCCTCCCCACCCCCCAAGGGGAGGATGACTGGGAGACCTGGATAGACTATGTTGCCCCCCAAGTGCTAGAATGGCAATGCTCGGAAGGCTTAAAAGTGAAAGAGGGTTAGTGAGAGCCTCCAGGTCCTGCCCTGGCTACCATCCGTGCAAAACGGGCCAGTAACCCTGAAGGCGACTTGCATAGGCTTATCTTGAGGCCTTGGAGAATGTGTATGGGAGCCCAGATTCTGATGAGGACCTATGGTGGAGAGTAAGAGATGCACAACAGTACCAAGGGAGTTGTTGTCTGTATGTATCTCGCTGGAAAAATTGTTGCAAGAATGCCTCAGAAAAGGTAGTTTGCCAGCGATTGAACTGGACCGAACCAGGCTGGACAGGATCCTTAAGTCTGCCCCTTCTCAGAACTGCTGTTGCTTCAGTTACGCCTTGGCAGATCGACTGGAATCCCCACTCTCCTATGATGAGTTAATGAGAGAAATTGAGGAGTTGAGAAAGACGATCGGGAGGGACCTGCACCAATAGCTTGCTACTGACCCGAGTGACTGAGGGTGACCCATCAAGTGAAGTTCTAGGGGCAGAGTTGGCAGTCAATGAGTGCTCTGACAAGGAAAAAGATATGCCACAATGGGGCGAACTGTTGAGAGAGATCCGGGAATTCAAAACAGTCCCTTTATGAAGGCCACGCTGCAAGTACGGGCCCTGACCTATATCCGACTGCATCTGCTATGGGGGTGGGGTACCCACCATGTATCTCCTGCTGATAACAGCTCGAACTCGATTCCTTGACCATGGAAGTGGAGAAACTGACGAGATGTCTCCAAATGCTTATCACGCCGCAGACAGAGATGGCACCAAGGTTTCCAGTTAGTAATACCTCGCCCCTGGCTCCCAGTGTGCGCCCGCCAGCTCAAACTCCAGAAAGTATGTTTTGCTATAATTGTGGGAAAGATGGGCACATGAAAAGGGAATGCCAGTCCCCAAAAGACACTGACAAAGTTGCATATAGGCTACAAGGAGAGCTTCTGAGAACAAATCAGTGGTTAAGAGGTGCAATTAAATGATCCCAGTGAGGGCACCAAAATGCTAACTCACGTCCCTGTTGTGGCAAGGTCAGTTGCCCAGGCCCCACTATCGCCTTCTCCAGACTGGTCCAGAATAGTGGGTCCTCCATGGAGACCACTGTAAAGGAATGGAGTGTCTACAAGAGCTGCATTAGACAGTGGCTCCCAAGTGACAATTATGTTCCAGGATTGGTATCAGAAGCATTTGTCAGACGTACCTTACAACCATTAGAAGGACTGCATGTATGGGGGTTAAGTGAGAAGGCCTACCCTATTCCGGTATATTTGAATTTGGCTGTCTTTCCCACTTCCGTGGCTGGAGTGGCGAACAAGTAGAGACCCTAGCCTTAGTGTGTCCCCCACTGGACTGTATGATGGTGTCCCTTTGTTTATTGGAACAAATGCTCATATGTTCGGAAGGCTGGCACAGTTGTGTTATGAAAACAGGGGTCAAAGACTAGTAGAGCTTTAAGAGTTCCGGCTTTAATTAAGAAGGCCTATGAGGCACAGAGAGATGCTGAAAAACAGAACCAGAGGAACCGGTCGAATTGTATGGAAGAAGGATCCTGAGTCTCTGATCCTGGCGCAAATGCCCAGTGTACCTTACAGGAGAGGTCCGTATCAGAAAGGATGTTAAAGAATAAAATATTAATGTTGGATGCACCAGTATGATGGAAAATTGCCAGAGGGACTGCTGGTCAAGCCTAGTATTTTGCCCGCTAGAGCCCATGCTTATGCCAGAAGGGTAATGGTCCAAGTTCATAATGTGTCTGAAAGAGACATTCGAGTAAACAGAGGTTGCATCCTGGCTAATGTGCATTGTGCAGACACTGCAGTGCTACCCAGCAGCAAGAGTTCAAGGGAGAATGACAGAGTAACGCCTGACTTGTTTGATTTCGGCGACTCCCCGCTGCCAGCTGAATGGAAAGTGAGGATCAGTGAGAAGCTTGCCCAGAGGGACCAGGTGTTTTCTTTAAAGGAATGGGATGTAGGATGCGTGCAAGGAGCTGAGCACAATATCCGCTGCATGACGAAAGACCATTTCGTGAGAGGTCTCACGCCTGGCACCTGCTGACATAGATGATGTGGGAGACGGCATCTGCAAGAGATGTTAGCTGCTGGTATACAAGAATCCAGAAGCCCTTATGCTTCCCCATTGTGGTAGTGAGGAAAAAGAATGGAACAGTAAGGATGTGTGTGGATTATCGCACCTTAAACCGGCGGACTATCCCTGATCAGTACACAATGCCCGCATTCAGGATGCTTTGACTGCTAAGCGGGAGCAAGTGGTTCTCTGTGCTGGATCTCCATGGCGGGTACTACAGATCCCAGTAGCTTCAGAGGACCATGAGAAGACGGCCTTTATCTGTCCGCTTGGCTTCTATGAATCATGAGGATGCCTCAAGGATTTCGGTGCCCCAGCCACTTTTCAACGATTGATGGAGCGTGCAGTGGGACATGAACTTACTAGAGTGCCTGGTATACCTAGATGATGTTATTGTATTTGGCAGCTCACTGGAGGAACATGAGAGCAGATTATTTAGGTATTGGACCGACTGGAGGACTTTGGCCTTAAACTGTCCATTGATAAGTGTCAATTCTTTCAAACATCAGTAAAGTATGTGGGACACATAGTATCCACCGAGGAATAGAGACCCACCCAAGTAAAGTTGAGGCCTTGACTACCTGGCCACAGCCCAAAATCTAAAAGAACTGCAAAGATTCCTGGGATTCTGTGGTTATTATCTAGCTTCATCAAGGACTATTCAAGAGTGATCCGCCTTTACTTAACCTTACTCAAGGGTATCCCCAACCCACAAAAATACCAAAAGTCAGCGTCCCTCAAGACTGAAAGAGTATTTTCATCCGAGTGAAGTATTTGGGGCCCGCTGGACTCCTGATTGTGAGAGTGCTTTCATGAGATCATATCAACTTACCCATGCTCCAGTGCTGGCCTATGCCGATCCAAGAAAACCTTACGTCCTGCACACTGATGCTAGCTTGCAAGGGTTGGGGGCTGTGTTGTACCAAGAGCACGAGAATGGCCTGAGACCAGTGGCCTTGCCAGTAGAAGCCTGACCCCATCCGAAAAGAACTATCCTGTACATAAGTTAGAGTTCCTAGCTTTGAAGTGGGCTATTGTTGACCAATTCCATGAGTACTTGTATGGGGCTAAAATACTAGTAAAACTGACAATAATCCTTTGACCTATGTGCAGACCTCAGCTAAGTTGGATGCCACTGGCCCATAGGTGGCTGTCTGCATTATCTACATATGACTATGCTCTCGAATACCGAAGCAGGTCTGAACCACATAGATGCTGATGCTCTCTCCCGAGGCCTGTTCCCCAGAATGATTGGGTCCGATTGGCAGAACCTGACATTCGGCACTCTGCCGGAAGTTTGACAGGGAGGAACCAATGTCCACGGACGCAGTGGACTGCATGGTGGATTGCTTGGGAGCCTCTGAGAATTGCATACCTGCTTTATTGCCACTTTTCTGCAATAGACATTGGTGCACTGCCTCAGCTGGACAATGACAGTATTCGGCGGGCTCAATCCCGCGATCCCATGATCAAAGCAGCTTTAGAAGCCCTCTATGCAGGAAAAGATGTGTCCAAATTACGCTCCACTGATTTGAGAACTGCACTGTTATACAAAGAAGGTCCTAAGTTGAAACTGATCAATAAACTGTTATACAGAGAAACAGTAGACAGAGGGGGACAAGTAGACAAACAGCAACTAGTGCTGCCCACTGCCTTTCGAGACTCAGTACTGAGGTCCTTGCACAACCACATGGGGCACCTTGGTATAGACAGAACACTTGACTTGGTGAGATCCAGATTCTATTGGCCTAAGATGGGGCTGATGTGGAGCAACACATTCAACTTGTAGTCGCTGTCTTACAGAGGAAAGCTTTGCCCCAGAGGGCTGCTCCCTTGTTAACATAACCACCAGTGCACCCATGGAGCTGGTCTGTATTGATTTTCTAAGTTTGGAGTCAGATCAAAGAAATATCAGTAATGTGCTGGTGGTCACTGACCATTTCACGAAATATGCCCAAGCTTTCCCCACCAAAGACCAGAAAGCATCCACTGTAGCCAAAGTACTTGTAGAAAACTTTTTTGTTCACTCTGGGGCTCCACAAAGAATCCATTCTGATCAAGGGAGAAACTTTGAGAGTTGTCTTATCAAAGAGATGCTTTCTCTGTGGGGACTGCGAAAGTCCAGAACCACTCCTTACCACCCCCAGGGGGACCCACAGCCTGAACGTTTCAACCGCACTTTGCTAGATATGCTAGGCACCCTGCACCCAAAGGACAAGCCTAGATGGAGCCAACAAATTAGCACCCTGGTACATGCTTATAACTGCACCAAAAGTGATGCCACTGGATTCTCCCCTACCGCCTGATGTTTGGAAGAAGCTCGACTACCAGTAGATGTGTGTTTTGGGGTCTCTCCTGATGGGGTTCAAGCTGACAACTATTTACAGTATGTGCAAAGTTAAAGGCCCAGCTAACTCATGCGTACCAACTGGCTCAAACCATGGCTGCCAAAAGAAATCTGGCCAACAAAGAAAGGTATGATAAAAGGTGAAAGCACAGGAACTCCAGGAGGGAGACTGGTATTGCTAAGAAATCTGGGACTGCATGGCAAGCACAAGATTGCTGACAGATGGCACCATCTCCCTCACATTGTAGTGGGCAAACTAGATGATCTGCCAGTGTACAAAGTAAGGCCTGAGAATAATTCAAAGATGTAAAACAATGCATAGAAATCATTTACTGCCCATTGGACAAATCCTGATTGAGTCTGGAGCCCCCAGAAGATGCCCCTCTGGACCAGTGACTAGAGCTGCTGCTAAGAAAAGACCAAGGAAGTCTGCACCTACAGAAGCAGAGTTAAAGTGTTCCCCTGCACAAGTCCCAGTTGAGCATGACTGTCAGTCCATATCAGAAGAAAGTGAGAGGACTTTGAATACTATCCTTCTTACGAACGGAGTCAATTGTTTCGGGGCAATCCCCTAGTCAATACTGGAGATGAAGCTGGGCCTTCTGGACTGTCCAAGCCCCCAGCTTCGTCCCTGGAGCCAATGCTCCCAGAAAGTGAAGTGCAAAGCATCAGATCAGATGAAATGGAATCATTGTGCATGGTTGAACTGTTTGAGCTTTCAGGGGAGGAAAATGATAGATTGGGGCAGACTGGTGATACACCCGAACAAGAAGAGTATTTTGAGTGCCCTGACAGTCCACTGCCAGTGTCCAAAGCTCTCCATGCGAGCCAAATGTTGTGGACTCAGAAACTGTAACTCCTGGAGCTGAAAGTGCCCCAAGTTCTAGCCTCTCTACCCCATGGAGACTCCCTGACAAGTGAGGACAATGCTGAAAATGAGGCTCAGAGTGCAGAGACTATAACAGTTCCCCTAGAAAGACTGGTCGAGCTGTAAAGCCTGTGGTGCACCTCAGTTATGATTCACTTGGGAGGCCTGTGACTTGCCTCTCAATGTTGTCCATAAAGGAGTGTATGTGTCCCCGAGCTCATTGCCCAAACTGAGCATCAGTGCTAACTCCAAGTTACTTGTGTTGCCCTCTAAGTATGGTGCCCTTGCCCCATCCAGCCCCAAGGTAACTGATAGGAAGGGCCCCTCTCTTCAGGTTTCATGTACAAGAGGTAATAACTTGAGTTATGGTACAATGTGTATGTAATACTGTGTAAAGAGGACGTACTGCAATGTTTCAGAAATGTGTTCTTGGTAAAATGATATATTGACAGATGATTACGTATGCGAGCCTAATGCAAATGGATATGGTTGCAGTTGAAACTTGCTAGTACTTGCTTGTAGCCTTGACGTCAAGCTTTCCCAGGCTAGGAAGGGTGTAACCCCCCTGCAAATGGGGGTTCCCAAAAGACTTCCAGGAGCTTGCTTGAATGCTCCAAGCCTGAATGGTGTTTGGCGTTTAAGCCATTTATCAGTGAGTGTTTTTAGAGCCTCTGGTACTGTCTCTTTAAGAGCTGTCTGCTTGCAGACATAATTAGTTTGTATGGGGGACTGTGTGTTTCTTTGATTGAGTACCACTCAAGCTGCTGCCAATTCACTTCATTTTTGCAGTCACTAGGAGTGCAAAGGGAACCTATCTGAAAGATGTAACTGTTTGCCAGAAATTATTTAGAGTAATAATGAAATTACAGTTTGTCTAACCTGCTTTCTTTGCAGTCAGAACTGTGTCTGCTAGTTCCCCATTCTAGTTTTGAACTGCTGAACTGGACCAATCAGTGTGGGTAAGCTAGCTCTAAAATGGTGCCTTGGACGAATCAGAACTTGGACTCATAATCTGAGCCAGCCACAAGAGGATTGTATGGGCAGTGACTCTGGGAGATGTAGTTTAGACTTCAGTGCCTTTTTGGACCAACAGCAGCAGTCTATTGTGAGTGACAGCCAATCCAGTCAAGAACTGGGAGGAACTCAAAGGAAGTGCCGGTTTTGTCGGTTGGAGTTTCAGTTGAGCTTTGGCAGTGAAGAAGGAAGGAGCCCTGTGCTTTTCAGTGTGCAGTTTTAGTCAAAAACGTGTAAGGCCCAGAGTTCGGTCTGCAGCTTGTGTAACAGCTTGTTAGGACTGAATCCGTCCTGTGAAAAGAATCAAAGGATCTCTGAAGAGTAGAAACCAGGCTCACCCTGTAGAAGACTGGAGGAATTGCTGAAAATTGCATTCGGTCTGTCAGGAACTGAATCTGCTGTGTGTTCTCCCGGGGTATTGTGCAGTAATTGCGATCGGGATACAGATGCAGCCTACCTGGTATAGTGCTTTCTTTTATATGGATGTGTGAAGAGGTTTGTGTACCTCAAGTGAGCCCTGCTGACATTGAAGGACCCTATCTTATTTGGAGGTCGTGAGTACTAATTCAGGGTCGCTCCCTGTTGAATTGCCACATTAAATCCAAATGGAATTACTGTACTGCTGACTGTTTAATTCTCCTTTTCTCTGTGTGAAAGGGCCCCTACCAGCTGCCACGGTTTGGACTAGCCACTAGGGCTTGGGTACCCAGGGACAGTAACTGATAGGGATAGGCCTGTGCACAGAGCCATAGGTAGATTATTAGAGAGATAAGCTAATTAACCTGATTTCCCCCCCCCTGTCCTTGTTATATCCCCCTAAATAAATCAGAGCTGCTTGTTTCAGCAAAGTTATACTGCCTGAGGTATTTGTCTATGTTAAAGTACTGTACTGTGATTGTTGCACTGTATCTCATTTCACAGGAGGTCCCAGTGCCGGAACCAGACCTGGGGGTAAGTGTATACTGTGAAGGTAATTCTGATATATTGTGTGGGCCACTAGTGGGAAGAAAGGGGGGTTGCAGTGTCCCAGAGGGCTGTGACCAAGTTAGTTTAACTATTGCAAACTCTGACCTCTGGGTGGAGGCATCCGCCATTGGATCCAGGCCCCTCAACCTGTTAGTGGCAAATCAGGCAGGGGTAGTAGCCCCCTGGGATAGCGCCATCTAGGGGTTACATGTGGATGTATGTATGTGGGCAGATAGAGTGCAGGTCATTGAGGAATATTGAGAACAGGAGTGGCCCCAGGACCAAGCCCTGCGGCACATCTGACATGATGGGGAGGCAGGCAGAGGTGAAACTACCAATTCTGGCTGATTGTGACCAGTCTGCCAGATAGGAGTGAAACCATTTTGTAGCTGGGACAGAGAGCCCTGCATTGGAGAGCCTGTTCAGCAGGAGAGTGTGGGAGACCATGTCAAATGCCTTTGCCAGGTCAACAAAAATTGCTGAGGTGATGTGTCCATTGTCCATGGCAGAAAATATGGAGTTGGTGATCCTCAGCAAGGAGGTGGTGGTGGAGTGGGACTGCCTGAACCCAGACTGGTAAGGTGTGAAGATGGATGAAGAGTCAAGGAAGAAGGACAGTTGGGAGAGGACAAGGTGTTCCTGAAGCTTTGCTAGTATGGGGAGGAGGGAGATGGGCAGAAGTTGCCAGGGGCCAGGGTATCATTGCCTTTAGGATGTGTAATGAGAGTGGCATGCTTCCATTCAGATGGGACGGAGGCTAGAGAGAATGACAAATTATAGAGAGCAGCCAGAGGGGTGGCGATGGCCAGAGCCGATAAGTACAACATTTTGGCATCAAGGCCAGATGGGCATTTTGCCCTTGGATGGATTTAGAGCAAGCAGGGTGTTTGTACATGCACGGATGATACCATTTTATGTGGTATTGATGGTTCTTTGAAAGAGGTACAGACCTAACTCCAGAGCAGATACTCCACTTCCAAGAGGTGGTTCACTCAAAACAAATTGAATACAAAGGATAAAAAGGCAAAGTGAATGGTACTGGGAACCAGAGATGCTAAGAAGTTTTAATTTGCTGGTGAAGTTGGTGTGAACTGGAAGAACTTTGCACTTCTTGAAGCTTTGCAAAGTTCCCCAACATTGTGCCAACTTCACCAGTGTGTTTTTATATAAACTTATGTTAAAAAGAAAAAGAACCCTCAGCCTCTATGTTATTAACAACCACTCTCCTCTCACACACTATCTGTTTTTTAACATTTCTCCCCACCAGTCCACTGCTAGTTGTCCACTTCCCTTCTTCCCCCTGTACCCTGCAAGGCTATCATATCATGCCTTCAGTACAGTTACCCTCTCAAGTGCCAGCAAAACCAAGTTCCTCCACTGCCCCCCTCTCCATTCCATAAATTCAGTCACAGAAACCCCCTCCCTTTCCCATCCTCTTGTGAATAGATACCTCTTCCCTTCCTTCTTAAAACCCATACCCCAGTTTTACAGGTCTCAAATCCTGTAAAAAACATTTTCCAGCTGTCAAATCCATCAATAGCAAAATGCCATTGTCTCACCCACTAAACCAAGTTCCCCAGCTCCCTTTCTCTACATCCGTTATTTATTTATTGAAAATGTTTCACCCGGAAGGCCACACTGAACAACAAGTTGCTCATCTCATGGTGCGTCCTGGTGGAAAGGTATGTGTATACCCTTGAGGAAAGAAGGGAGGGGGGGGGACATGATAGAAACTTTTAAGTACCTCAGTGGAATCAACAAAGTCCAAGGGGGTAGCATCTTTCAGAAAAAGAGACTTGCAAGAACAAGGGGACACAATTTAAAGATAGAAGGAGGGCGGTTCAGGGGCAATGTGAGGAAGTATTATTTCACAGAGAGGGTAGTGGATGTATGGAACAGCCTTCCTGGGGAGGTTGTGGGGTCTAAAACTGTGGGAGAATTCAAGAATGCATGGGACAGACATAAGGCAATTCTTGTGGGGGGTAGGAAGAAATAGGCTGATGGTTAATTAGGATCTGTGGCCTATCCTGTAGGTAGGGAAATGGGCAGACTAGATGGGCCAAGCGGTCCTTATCTGCCGACAAAGTCTATGTTTCTATGTTTGTATGTTTCTATGTGGGAGAGCACATAAATACATACATCCAGCAATACAAGCATACAGCAATCACATTTACGGTTTACAGCAAGTGAAATACCAATAATAATTATGTGTAACATAATAAAGTGTACATTCAGCTGCAAATTACAGCAACAGAGGCAGAGGCCACTAACAACCAAATACAACAATGCTATTATGTGCTGTGCAGGTGCAATAATGTAAGGTTAGCAGAAGCAGACCAGATGTTCCCAAAAGTATTTAGCAGCAAGAACAAATGACAGAGAGGAAATTGTGCAGCACTGAGGTTAGGGAGGAAGAAGAGAAGGAATGGTGGATCTGTTGCAGAACTGAGTTCCAAAGTTTTAGGAAGTGGTATAAGAAGGCAGCCTGGTCTGCAGTGGTAGAATAGTGGGGGACAGTCAGGGATCTAGAGTTGGGGGATCTTAGTGTGTGAATGGATGCTGGGTGGGCTGCTAGAGATGAACTGAGATAAGTTGGGAGTGAGCCAAACCAAAATTTTGAGACGAATTTGGCATAGTGAAGGAGGAGTCTGTTTTCAAGTGAGGGAAATGCCAGGGATTGGTAGAGCTGACAGTGATAAGTAAGAGGAGGGGAGTCAAGAGCAAAAACAGCAGAAGGAGTTGAATAGAGTATCCAGTCTGGCTAAGTAGCACTTGGTAGCAACACTGCAAACTACGTCACAGTAGTCAACAATGAGTAAGATCATCTTCTGTACCAGTTTGCATCTAGCCAGGAGAGGGAGACAATTCCAATTCCTATATAATGTTCCAAGCTTGGGGTGCAGCTTTTTCATTTTATATTGTTACAGTTACCCCCTTCGTTTTCTGCAGTCTTGGCAATAACCCCCCTCTCCTACCAAAGGCCCTAAAACCCGATCCAGTGTGTGTCAAATTATACCTGTAAAGGAAAAAATATCCTATGGCAGAGCAAGCATTCTCACTTTTCAGTGTCAGGAATCAGAATGTCTGGTGAGTGACATCTATCCTTATAGTAATACCTAACTGGCTGGTCAGTGAGGGGACAAGTGAGGGGATATCTTATGAACAGACGGCATGGTTGGAGGTGGATGGGCATAAACTACAAATACCATGTCACTTCACCTAGGGCTTCAGGAGCAAAATGTTACTTTGAACCATGAAGCAGATACTTCCTTATTTATATGAAGAACTATCTGAAGTTGGTGCTTTGCACTTTGTGAACATGGAAAACTTTGCAAAGTATTTTGAGAAGCACATTTTCCTGACTTTGCCTATCACTGCTGGGAACAGAAGAGAAGGTTTCATGAAATCAGTTGCCTTTAATTATTAATCATGTCAACAAATACCTCTTAGAGGTAATGGAAACAAGCAAGTACTTAGAGTTTATTTTGGATAGGCATTTACATTTATCCACTTATATGGATGCAGTTGTTATCACAGTGCCTGGATCATTTGGAGCTGACCAGGGGAAGGAGCATCCCAGATGACATTGTCCCCCTCCAGGAAGGGAGAGCAAGTGAGCTATACTACACTCCTGCCACCTAGGTGACTGTGAGTGATGGTAGTGCAGTTAGAAGCCACAGTGGCTAGAGGGATGCCTAATGATTGTAACTGGAGCACACTGAGATGTTCACATCAAGGCTATCAAGCCCATAAGGCATCCAAGGTGATTAAGGGACAGAAAAGGAGATATCTACCTAGCTTCCCTGTGGTAGGGAAAGTGATGGAGTCACTTCTGAAGGAAAGAATAGTTGAGTACCTAGAAGCCAGTGGAGCACAGGACCAAAGGCAGCATGGGTTCACAGCGGGAAGGTCATGTCAGACAAATCTAATAGATTTCTTTGACTGGGTGACCAAAGTAGTAGACCAGGGAGGGGCTGTGGACATGGCCTACCTAGACTTTAGCAAGGCATTTGACACAGTCCACACAAAAGATTAATAGTCAAATTAACCAGCCTCGGAGTGGGACCCAGGGTGGTAGCCTGGGTAAAACATTGGCTGGACAACAGGACTGAAAGGTAATTGTAAATGGAGTCCACTCTGAAGAAAGGGGTTACTAGTGGGGTACCACAGGTTCAGTATTGGGTCCAGTCCTTTTTAATGTCTTCATCAGTGACATTGCAGAGGGACTGGAAGGAAAAGTATGCCTTTTTGCAGATGACACAAAGATCTGCAACAGGGTTGCTACACAAGGAGGCGTGGAAAGGATGAAAAGGGACTTGGCAAGGTTGGAGGAATGGTCAGAAGTATGGCAGCTAGGATTCAATGCAAAGAAGTGCAAAATAATGCACCTGGGAAACAAGAACCCAGGGGAAGAATACACAATGGGTGGGAGGTAGTAACAACAACAAAAAAGGAAAGGGACCTGGGGGTAATCATATCAGATGACCTTAAGGTTAGCAAGCAATGTGAGAAGGCAGTAGGGAGGGCTGGGGGTATACTGGGATGTATAGGGAGAGGCATCACCAGCAGAAAACAGGAAGTTGTTATCCCTCTGTACAGACAGTTGGTGAGACCCCATCTGGAGTACTGTGTCCAGTTCTGGAGACCCCATCTCCGCAAGGACATAGACAGGATAGAGGCAGTCCAGAGGAGGGCAACTAAAATGGTGCAGGGTCTGCAAGAGAAGTCATATGAAGAGAGACTAAAGGAGCTTAATATGTATACCCTTGAGGAAAGAAGGGAGAGGGGGGACATGATAGAAACTTTTAAGTACCTCAGTGGAATCAACAAAGTCCAAGAGGGTAGCATCTTTCAGAAAAAGAGACTTGCAAGAACAAGGGGACACAATTTAAAGATAGAAGGAGGGCGGTTCAGGGGCAATGTAAGGAAATATTATTTCACAGAGAGGGTAGTGGATGCATGGAACAGCCTTCCTGAGGAGGTTGTGGGGTCTAAAACTGTGGGAGAATTCAAGAATGCATGGGACAGACATAAGGCAATTCTTGTGGGGGGTAGGAAGAAATAGGCTGTTGGTTAACTAGGATCTGCGACCTATCCTGTAGGTAGGGAAATGGGCAGACTAGATGGGCCTAGAGGTCCTTATCTGCCATCAAAGTCTATGTTTCTATGTTTCTATGTTGCTAGCTTGCAGCAGGCTGAAACAGTGGCTCTTTGCAGGCCCCACAACAGCTACTGGGCACACTGCCTTGCTCTCATCTGAGCATTACATTTGAAGAGGGATTAGGGAACTGCCATCTGCCATACCACAGAGGACATGTTATGGAGGAATGGAGGTATGGTACATAAGTTCCAGAGATGGCAGGTGATGTACTATGAAGCCCACCAGAATGAAGCGCAGTGTCACAGTTTCCTGCATGATAAAAGGAATTAACTCCCATTAGAATTGCACTGTTTACTGCAGTAACTTTATTGCATCATGCTGCAGAATTGGGTTTAATACTGGCAAGCTTCACTGTAGCTTGGCGGTTGCCAATAATGAGGTGCCTGTTTGATCAAACAAGGGAACTGCAGTATAGTAGGTTAAAAAAACACTAATTAAAGTTTTTCTTATATAGAAATAATCACAGCTAACTGGAGAGACAAAAACTAATATTGAATGGTAGGTATTGATATTAGCCTGTCAATGTTTTTTCCAGATATGAACCAACACTTCTTCAGACAATGTATTTATATACACAAAAACTTGCAATAAAAACTTAAATTTTGCTCTAAATACTTCACCCAGGCTGCACCACTGCCAACTGCATAACCATCTGGGAATGCTTCCATCTGATTATTAAATGAAAATGAAAAGCAACACATTGATTCGCAAGATATTGACAGGTAAACAGCCAACAGATGTGTACTCTGTGATAAACTAATTGACCTTTACTCTTAGGTATTTACTATGAAATGGGGACCTGAGCACATATTGCAAAACAATGTCTGGAAATTAAAACAATTTTGCTATGCATCAATCTTGGTAAATAACCTACCTTTGAATCTAAGGATGGCAAATAGCACTCATTTATTTAAAAATAAATTGTACAAACATATACATGAGATTGCGATCTATAAGTGCGTTCTGTGATTGCTTCAATGAAATAGTGATGTGTATCATTATTGTCATGTATGTCCTCTTGTATTTAATTCCCTTTTCCCAGGCATGGCTGAAAATCAGTCAGTCGGGTTCCAGTCTTTTTTGGGTAGAAAAAAAAGTAAATTAATCAATCAATCAATCAATCAATAACTCAGTAAATAAATGACACAGCAGTCATGAGGTCAGTTGGGGACAGTTATTAGAGCCATGTGAAGTTTAAACTTCATTGGTGACATCATTGCAAAGTGATCATTTTACACTATGCTTCAATTCCAAAATGTTTTAATTCATGAATTATCACTTTGTGGTGAAATAAAGTTGGGAAGTAGCAAATGTTTGCATTGCACATTGTGTTTTACTGTGCAAAGTACAGACTTTACAATTCATGGATCCGTAAAGTATAGAATTCACAAAGCTATTGCAACATGAATTTCTGTACTTTATATGATCATTTATGAATTGTGATGTTTTTGCACTTTGCCCATACCTCAGTCATACAACATTTGAAAGGTACAATGCAATGTGTACTGCATTATGTAAAATATGTACTCTATAGTAGACCAGAAACAAAGGAAAGTAAAACAAACTAAAAAACACTACAATTAAACATAATCATTGTAAATATATTAGTTTTAAACCTTTTACGTTAGTAGAGACACGGGACCTGATTTTCGGTGGCAGTAAATCGTATTCATGCTCATGAACCAGGTAAAGTTGCACAACAGGGTATACTGTTGAGCTTACCCAAGTCCTGCCAAATGCATGCCATTATGCAACTCTTTCCCACTTTACAGCAGCTTGTGACTGATTTGTTGAGCATATGCTATGCCTTGCAAGACAGAGGGTGGAGTATGCGCAGAGAGTGAAAATAGTGCTCCTGTAGAGAAACAGCTTGAAATGGGAGTTTTGCTGCAGGTCGTTGGTGTGGAGCTTTAATTCCTACACTAGGAAGTTGTGAAAGGGACTCAAAGTTGGACACATGCTCTTAGAAGTACTGTATATGATGATTACATGTAAATACAGGGTATACAAGGAGCACTTAAACACAGGGGCACATGGCAATGCCACAGTGGCATTCATTTTAATGAGTGCCATATCACACCATCTCTTCTCCCTATCTGGTTAACATTGTATTGTATATGCATTAAAACTTTAAGAAATGTTGCTTCCCTCACACCTCATTTATTTGATTGCTCTCATCAGACTAAACAAGCTGTTTCCTGAAGGATACTGTCATGTCACTATTCACCCCCTCACTCAACTTAACTAATGTATCACCCATCACAATCTGACTGATGCTGCCTTGAAACATGCAGTATGATGGCAAGTACTGTGTCCTTCAGTGATCAGCTACATCTCTATATGTGAGCAGCTTATTCCCTCAAGTACTCCAGCATTAAATACTCTGACATAAACAAGGATTTGGGTGAATTCCTGCCTTTTATAGTTTACATTTCACTTAGCCAGGATAGTACAACTAAGATCACATTTTAGCAGACTTCTGCTTTTACCCAATTTTTCAAACATGGGTATTGAAGTCCAAGGAGATTGTGTGACTCACTTGGGGTCACACAGTGAGCTAGGACCATGGTGAGATTTGAACCTACCACCTCCTGGCTTCTCCCTGTTCAGTGCTCTCTCTATATACTGTATGTGCTGGTCCATACTGCCTATTCCTTTTTTTTTGTATCAGTAGTTTGTCTTTTCAGGATTGGTTCCCCAAGCCTCATCACTGAACTTCCCTGGGGCTTACCTGCTACGGTTGCCCTGGTGTCCACAGCCCAGTCTTTATTTTGGAACCTGTGAGGGACCAGTCAGCCATCCTTCCAGGTTGGGGATTTTCCACCTTGGTTTTCTCCCCTTGGCCCAAGTCAAGTGCAATGATGCACTGTCTGCATTTCCCATCAATGGTTGTGACCCCCTTGTTGATGGGCGATTCACCTTCTCTGACACTGTGCTGTGCTGCCACCCAGAAACACTGGGTGTCAGCTGCTGAGTGAGACATCCTGCCCCTCACCCCAAGGGAAGACACCTGACCTTTGGACACTCAGTCCTCCCTCCTAGGCTGGCCCCCAAGCTACCAATGTCCATTTCTGAACCCAGGTCACCAGCATGGCTGGAGGTGAGGTGTCCAGCACCTCATCCTTTCATGCCACTGGGCCAGCTACACTGCCTAGTTTTAGTAAAATGAAATAAAATAAAATAAGAAAACTACATAGTTAAAAAAAAATAGCACCTGTCATGAAATAACATCATATTTTGACAGCTGTTCTGAGGAAATGGTGCATAAATGAAAATGATAAAAGGTTTTTACAACTGTTGTGTGTTGTTAAATAAAACAACACATGACTTCATTACATCAATTGCTTTTAGTTATATATCAAATTCAGAGCAGGCAAACTAATATACAGTATTTTGGAAACCATTTTAGAAACTCTGTATCACAAAGTAAGGAAGCTAGAAAGGGGTCAGACGTGGTCAGAACTAAATTCTATTTTCTACCCCGCGAAACAAAAAAAAAAGACTCAAAAGAGATGCAACAAGTCTCTAATTCTATAATCTCAGTGAAAACCCTGCCTGCTATTTGCAAAGCCACATAGAAGTGAAACACACCTATATTACTGTGAAATCTGTACTGCATTTAGTAGAATTACAGTACCTTTGTAAGCAGACTTTGAAGGAGAAGTAAAAGCTTGATACCTTCTGGTTCCTAATATCATGTATTATTTATGGTTTTCTTATGTCTAGGAAACAAGCCATCGGTGTTCTAAAAGATGCAAGCATGCACTCCTCATAAAGGCAACAGCAGAAAATTTCAGTTTTGATCAAAATTATGTCAAGATGATGGAACCTTGGCTTAATGTGCTGGAGGTTAGCACTTGAATACTGACCTTCAGCATAGTAGCCTTAGTTCTGTTACCATTAACTCTGTCTCATGGTATTGCCAAGAGGATTAGCTGTATTGAGTTTCTTGTATTTGCATGTGGCCAGGGGTTTATCAATTATTTATCATAAAATGTGTACAGAAAATCCCAGCTTCTAATTAGCATAGGCAGCCTGAAACTCATACAGTTACCTCTGCCTAATGCCCAGTACAACATATAATGCCCAGTACAAGAAAAGTACCAGTAGGATATGGAGTTTTTCAAACTCGCATAGAGAATTCATGACCCACTTCACTCATCCATGATTGCCATCACAAACATGGCTGTCACTTTGACTCACTGGAAACATTAAAAAGGAAACCAAAAGTAGAACTCCCTTAAACTTAAAAAAAGTAACTAATTAAAAATACTTTCTTCTCATTATGCCCTCCTTACACAGATGAACATACAGTATTTAAACAAGAAGGAACCAATGCCAGATGTTAGCTTGCTTGTATTTGCTGTGTAGTTGTTGCATATAAAATTAATAACATGAATTATAGAAACAGTGAAACATAGGCTTTGTTGCCATAAAAGGACTGCTTAGCCCACTAGGTCTGTTCAAGTGTTCCTTGCCTGTTCTATCTCAGCAGACCCTATCTGGTCATAATAGTTAAATAGTAGTAAAATTGTCTTGATTGGGAAGTGAAGAGGTTCGCACATAACATTGTTGTTTTCGTAAATTGTGATTTGTGTACCTTGTAATAAGGCAAAGACTTCAGTGCAAGAAGGAGGAGATTGGTAAAAGAGTGGGTAGACTTAGGGAGATAATTCAGTATTCTGATGATGTGATATGTGAGAAGGAGTGGGGTGGGTCAGGGCCACCTCACAGTTCAAACTCATACCAGTTTATTTTGCATGCTTTACAAGCAAACATATTCACTTGTTTCATGGAGTATATTAGTTCATCCTTGGTTATTTATTAGGCAATGATTAAACTGCTTTAATTTTAGTGTTCAAAACACAAGTAATCAGAGTAACATACCTTCTTACCTAAAGTGAGCAATGAATATAGGAATGTGTTTGAACATTTGTTTTACTTGCTTTTCACTGTGTATCTATTTATTTGAAACTTGGTAACCAGGAGAGGCACAATGATGGAAAAGGGAAATGGAGGACAATGCAACAAAATACAGTGCATTTCAAGATAAAAAAAGAAAGAGCATGCACAATTAAAGTGAACAGTACTTTACAGGTACAACTTGGAACAGATTAAAGTGCACGTTTATGAATAAGTATCACAGCCAGTGCACGTGCAAGATATAGCAGTACGTTTGCCATACAGTATGTTCACTGAACTATCAAAGCCATGCACTAGGTACAAGTTTATAGAGGGAGAAAACCAAAACACAATGCTGCCAGTATCAAACAGGGAAGACCTCTTCAGGGAAAGAGGAGCAGGTCAGAAGGATGGAGTTTTAACTGGTGCCCAAATGAGCTAGAGGTGGAGGAGTGGTGGAGGGATGAGAGGAGCTGGTTAAAGAGAATTCTGAGGTGACAGGAGAAGGCAGATTGCTCAGCAGAGAAATAAGGATGAGGAGTGGAGAAAAGTCTTTAGTCCCTGGAGTGGAGAGAGCAAGGAGCAAGGGTTACTGGGGAAAGGAGTGAAGTGAGGTAGGAGGGAAGGGAACCAAACCAGTATTTGGTGATGAAGGAGGAGCAGTGCGACTGGCGGTGTGATGAAAGGGGAATGATGGAAAGGGGTGGGTGGAAGGACCAGTGGTGAGTAGGAGGGGAGTTCATCACAAAGTGACAGAAGGCATTGCATAGGGTGTCCAATCTAGCCAGGGAAGTGGAGAGGGCAGTACTGTAGACCATATTGGCAGTTGAAAACTGGAAGCACCATTTTGGTAACCAGCTCCCACTGGACCGGCAGGGGAAGGCAGTCTTTATTATGGTATAGGGCACCCAACCTAGAATGTAGTGTCACATGGATGGCATCAATGTGAGCTGAGAAGTTATGCTTGCTGTCAAGCCAATTGCTGAGGTAGTTGAAGTATTGCACTGATTAGAGGGGTGCCATACAACAGACAGAAGACCAGAAGTCTTGACAGGCTGGCCAATTTCTGGCTGGTATCAACGGCAAAGGACACTTTTATTTTTTTTGGTGTTGACCCAGAGATGGTTGGTGTGAAGCCAGTGCAGAATATTGTAAGAATCATACTGAAGAAGATCATTCACATAAGTGGTGAAGGGAGAAGACGTGACGATTACTGCCTTCTGTACGAAAAAACGAATATCTTGCCACCTGCCCAACAGATTGATTACATTGTGGCAGTTTTTAACCTATACAATTTATCAAAGATCCATGCCTCCCAGTGTATCAAATAAATTTTTGTGTTACAAAGGTTCATATGTAACTAGACAAAACACAGATATGCTTTTCTATCCAGTAGTGCCCAAACTGATCTCAACCAGGCAATCCTTTACTTGGTTTGCCCCAACACTTTTAAACAATTTATCAGTTTTAGTCAAGAAAGTTAATAATGCTAAGCACTTACAAAAATTACTGAAAGTTTTTTATCATGACAATAATTTATGTACTTGTAATGTATAATGTGGCTGTGGTTTGTATTTTGTCTGATTATGTACTGTGATTGTACTGTATTTTTATGTTAGGCATGACTGAAAAAGAGCTGTGCCCAGTTATCCCCTGGTAAAAAATATATGAAAAAAAAAGATGACTGTGTTATCTGCATACATGTGTATATGTGCATTATCACAGGCAGAGAGAAGGTCATTCAGAAAAATGGAAAACAGGATAGGACCTACTAGGGAACCCTGTGTGACCTCAGCATGAATGAGAGGGATGATGAAAAGGTTCCTCCACTGTAAGCTAGCTGTTGACAGCCTGTTAGGTAGGAATGGAATCAGCCAACAATGGTGTCAGAGAGGCCTGTGGAGCTCAGCTTATCCAGGACAAATGGGTAGGATGCTGCGTCGAAGGCCTTGGCCAGATAAATAAAAATGGCAGCTGTTATGTGCTTCTGATCCATCCGTGAGAAGACGAAGTCAGTGACTTGCAGCAAGGAGATGACAGTAGAATGGTGCTTCCAGAAGCCAGACTGTAATGAGGAAAGGAAGTTAAAAGAGGTAAGACAGTCTAGGAGTCTAAAGTAGATTAACCTCTTTCATAGCTTGGCAAGAGAGGGGAGGAGGGAGATGTGACAAACGTTAGCAGGGGAGGAGGGGTCACCCCTTTTCTGAAGTGGAAGGACTTTCACAGTCTTCTAGAGCTAAGGAATGGAGTAGAGTGAGAATTAGAGGATGAGGAGGTGGTTGAGTGGAGTGCCAGTTGTAGGAGCTGAGAGGCTGAGGAGTTTGGGATTGAGCCTGCTAGGGCTGGACTTTGACTAGTTGAGGGAAGAAAGGGCAAGCAGGGTTTCCTGAGTAATGACTGGAGGAAAATGGAAACCTGAGGTTTAGGGGTGAGAGGAGAGGGAACTGGAGAGAAGGAGGGGAGTCAGGAGCAGGAGAGGGAGACCACATGGTGAAAAACTCATTAATGTAAGCAGCAACAGAGGAAGGGTCAGACAAGGTTGAACTATTAACCATGAGAATGGGAGGAGCAGATTGGTCAGGGGTGTCAAAAATGGAGTGGATTACAGTTCAGATTTCCCCTGGGGAGTTAAGGTTGTTCTGGAGGTTTTCTTTGAAGTAAAGGGATTTCACAGTCCAGATAGCCTCAGTGCACCTGTTTCTCAGGGTCCTGCAGTGGAGGAGATTAGGAAGGGAGTGAGTTTATAGCACACCCAGGCAAGATCTTGGGTCTTGTATAGATCAATGATTTCAGTGACGATCCAGGGGAAATGGAAAGATGTAACCCTAGATTTTCTGAGAGGAGCATGCAAGTCTCAGACTGCTGAAAATTTGGAATGAAAAATGGAAAGGGTCACATCAACGTCAGAGGCAAATGAGATGGCCGACCGTTCTGTGGCAGCCTGGTTGCTCAAGACAGCATTGATGTTCCATAACTGGAGACACCTAGACCAGATATATTTTGGGGCTGAGGGGTGACACCTGTTTTTCCTAACGCAGTATGTCATGCAGTAGTGATGAAGGAATTTAGTAAAACACCTGCAGCAACTATGCGGTGTGAGACTACATTAATTACATGAGTTACAAGCACAGCATGTTGGATATGCAAATGATATGGGTAGTGCAGCATCTCTGCCATTCCCTGAGAAACAAAAGGCAACAACAATAGCACATATGAAAGTAATAAACAGTATTATATGTGGAACGAAAAGCAGAGGTAACATTTCAAGCAGGAATTAGCAGCTTCCCAAGTAAACCCTCTACCTTTCATTTTCCAGCCTTGTGACTAGCTAAGGACATCAAAGGAAAATGGAGGAGAAAGGTGGATAGAGGTTGGAATTAGGGATGAGATTCAGTATTCTGGAACTGTGATTGGTGGAGGAGGGGTGCACCGGCAAAAGCCCTCTCAAAGTTCTAAATGATAACAATATGTTTGCATGCCTTGCAAGTAAAAATGAAAATGAAAGAAGCACTATTCACAGCTTTAATTTCTGGTGTTTCTATGCTGACCATGACAAATCCATGTGCTATCCTTGCAAGCAGTTTGCCAGGGCAATCTCAGCTGCTTACCCGGCCACATCTGTGATCCAATCTGTGGCTCCATATAAGGCCTTCTGTTGTGTGTGAGGGGTGAGCATTCTGGCAGACGAATTCTGCAAAAGCTTGAATCACTGTATTTCCCAATAAACAAACATTCCATCTAATGAAAGTGTGGAAAGAGTAAAGACAGATGATTTAGAGGTGGGGAGAGACCTTTTTACTAGCTACTTTTAACAAAAGGAGGCTGTATAGTGCAATGGGTTAAGGCTCTGAGCTGCAAACCTGGAGACCTGGGTTTGATTCCCACAGCCCCCACTTGCATACTTTGTGACCCTGAGCAAGTCACTTAACTTCCTTGTGCTCCCAGGTCACACCTGTAGTATTTTATTTATTTAGTTTTTGTTGACCGGGTAAGTGCACTAGACAAATCCTGCCTATTTTCAGGCACAACCCGGGGGAGGGGGATACAGATGAATGCCAACTGACCTTGAACCAGATTAAGCTGCTGGTGGTACTTTTAGTGAATGAGGGAAATTTGGCCAGGACTCCAAGGAAATTCCTCTACTGGCTGCCTTGTTGCCATCAGTAGGATTCCCGCTGACGTCACGCTGCATGATGGCAGAACCTTCGCAACAGAGTTCGAGGATGGAGGTCAGTGAAAGCACGGTATCTGAAACTAGTTTTTGCAATGACCAAAACGACTCACCCAGTTTACCCATGACTATACCCTTGTTGGAAACAGCACCGGAGGAGAAATTGAGTGTTCCGGAGTTGGCTGGTAATGTTCTAGCATTCGGGAGTTTGCCTGGCGGGGTTTCAATGGCTTCTGAAGTTCCTGTTTCTAATCCGGCACCTTTTTCGGCTGTACCAGGAAATCCGCTTACAACGGGCGCCTTAATGGATCAGTCTTCCCGGGGAGATGTGGCAGCAGGGACCGCTTCTATGAACGGACTTAGGACGTCACAGACTGTGCGACGACAGTTTGGTCTGCATGAAGAGACTCAGCAGGATTTTTCTCTGGACTGGTCGGAGGACACAGCGTTAACGGAGGCAGGCTGGTGAAGAAATGAATTAGGACATTGGATTCCGGATTCCACTTGGACTTCCTTCGCATCGCATTCACAATCCTCCACGCATGCCACCGATACTGAGATACTGGGCCCAGGTAATTCTCCAGTGCACTCAAACGCTGTATCTGAAAGAGCTGTATTTATTGAGGGTGGGGAGCACATTTTGGCTTCATCGAAGCCAAATACCTCCTTAAATAATTCTACTGTGTCTAATGGAGATAAAGTTGAAATGGTACTGCAGGAGGGGGGTAGGGGTTCTCATTCGAAACCCCCTATGTCAGAGCTGTTTAAAAATAAATTAGAGCAGGCCCCTCGACGTAATGCTGTTCGGATACGATATAAAGGAGGCCTCTAAGAGCATCCTGACAGGTATTACGCTCTTAAACAGCTTTTGAAAAATTTATGGGTTTTTCCTTCTGACATTTATGCCTTAATACACATTTCAGGTGAGGACTCGTTTGATATCAGTTTTCAAACCAATTCCACTTGGAAAAGTTCTGGGATAAATATGCCATTCATAAGACTACACCTGTATGGGTTCCTTTTTTCACTGTCCCGCTTACTAGGTCACAAACTACATCACTATAATGTTTCAGAACGAAGGAGTCAATGTCAGTGATATCTATCACTGGTTACAATCCAAATGTGATATTCTGAGTCCCCCTGAGGCCTTGTTAGATTCTGAAGGAATTTGGACTGGGGGTTGGAAATTTAAAGTGAAACTTTTTTTAGTTAATTCAGAAATAGTGCATCTTCCTAACAGTTTCTTTCTAGGTAAGGACAGGGGAGTCCGTTTTTATGGCGGTCAACCCAGAGCTTGCTATAAGTGTGGGGCTAGAACCCATATTAGTAGTGTATGCGACGTATTAAAATGCCCTTTATGTGGAGGCTTTGGACACTCCCTAGACATGTGCACCAACATCTTTCAGTGCAACCTCTGCAATGAGAAGGGCCATGCCTTCCATCAGTGCCCTTGGGCACGCAGAAATTGCACTGAGGGATGGAATCAGGATGATTTGCTAAAAAAGGCACATGCGAAAAAACAAGGCCCTCCTGATAATAGTTCTCCTATGTCCCCAGCTCCTCAAGCTGCGAGTCATTTAGTTACTCCCAAGGCAGCAGAGACCAGCACAAAGGAACCTCAAGTCTTTGCAGAAAAAAATAATAACCCCAAGCCCCTTGCTTCCGGTAAACAGACTCCCGGTCCTTCTATGCCTCCCCCTTTTGAGACAGTTAAAAGTAGACGCCTCACCAGAGCTTCTGTAAAACAGCCTCCTATAATCCCACTATCTACAGAAAATTTTTTTTCCCCTTTACAAGATGAAGCTAGAGATTCAGACCTAGAATCTGATACTTCTCATGTGTCAGAACTCATTACCGAAGATGAGGATAGTAAAGCAACAGAATTGGCAAAGGAAAAGAAAGGGAAGAAAGGAAAAAAAAGGAAAGTCAGCCAAAAACATAGCACTTGACTCTAGACACCTTATAGCTCCATGACTACCATAAAGCTAGCGTCATACAATATTTGCAGTATAAAAGCATTTCAAAGACAGCTTCCCATACTGATGTACCTAGGATCTTTGAAACTCGACATAATTCTTTTACAAGAGACCAGGGTGACGTCTCTTTTTGAAACTAAACAACTACAAAAAAAATGGATTTGGGGACCTTCTTTTTGGACCTTTAGACCGTATGCTGCAGATGGTCTTGGGGTGTTATTTGGGAACATGTGTTTTAAAATATCTAAAGTGATAGATGTTAGACCTAGTAGGTTGTTAATCTTAGACTTTTTCTTCAGGGATTATTCCTTTCGTCTGATTAATATATACGCGCCTCAGACGAAGCTAACTCAGATAGAGGTTTTTGAAGACGTTAAACCTTTTTTGTTAACTAGAAAACATGTAATATGGGGCTGAGATTTTAATTGCTCCCTAGATATAAATCTATGCAAAAGTTTTGGGAAAAATATACTGTGATACCAATTTCCTTAACAAACTCATTAAAGACTCTGATCTCCAAGATGTATTTAGAAGTATTCACCCGCAAGGTGGAGCAACCTATTTCAGGCATACCTTTTCAACACGCATAGATATGGTCTTTATTTCCCATTATCTCTTCCCAGTATCTTGTTCAGTTAAACCTACTGAATTTTCCGATCATTTTATTTTACTTTGTAACCTCTCACTGACACATATTCCTCCCATTTTTTCTTCCATAACTTACCGTTGGAGATTAAATATCTCCTTTTTACAAGATGCACTTTCTTTTTCCAAACTAGAAGAATTTTTTTTGGCTAAATTTTCTACTATGGATTTATTTGACTTTCCATATGATTGGTGGATACAACTGAAGTGAAATTAAATCTTTATTTAGTAAGTGGGCAAAACCAAGGCAAACTCAGATTACCTACAATATCTTTTATACAGAAATCAGTTGTACAAATTGATGTCCCTCCACCTAAAGATCATTCAATGGTTCATTCCCAAATTATACAAATAAAGAAATTAATGAAAGCTTTTCAGTATGATAGGGCAAAATCTTTAGATCTAGAATTTAAATATGGAATTAAACAAAGTCCTATGTCTGATCCTTTTCAGGCCTGCAAAACTCGCCTAACAAATACGTTAATGTCAGGACTTCTTAATTCACGGGGAGAATTAATTACCACTGATATAGGTATGTTGTCTGTTATTCAGCAACATATACAAGAATATTTCTCGCCTCAAACATTTTTGCCTACTACTATGTTCCCGCTTCAAAAATTTCATACTCTACCCTCGCTCCCAACTGATCTTTTAAGGTCCTTAATAAACCCTATTTCTTCCCATGAAGTTGCAGAGGTTATTAAGAAGTTAAAAACTGGAATTGCTCCAGGTCTAGATGGAATTCCTAATGAGTTCTATAAAATCTGTTCAAAATACATGGAGTTCTTTCTACCTCCAGTTTTTAATTCTGTTTTGAATTCAGTTACGACTTGTAAAGATTTATCTATTTCTCTTATGACTTTTTTGCATAAGAAGGGCGATAAAAGCTCTGTGTCTAATTGGAGACCAATTAGCTTATTAAACACTGATTATAAGATTTTAACCAAAATCTTACATAACCGTTTACTAAAGGCTGCAGAAATTTTAATACATCCAGCACAAACCTGTTCCATACCAACTAGAAAAATCCAACATAACCTTTTTTTAATAAGAGATCTCTTTTCTACTCAAGCATATAATTCTTCAGATTCTGGGTTAATAGTAGCTTTAGATCAAGCTAAAGCGTTTGACATGGTTTGCCATTCCTATTTGTATTTTATTTTGGTTCACTATGGTATCCCACAAACGTTTGTTAATTGGATAACCAAATTATATAGCCAGGCAGTTACCATACCAATAGTAAATGGTTTAATGGGAGCTGAAATTAAAATTAGTAGAGGAGTTCAGCAAGGATGTCCTCTAAGCCCTCTTCTATATACTTTTATCTTGGATCCAGTCATTAGATGTATCATTTCTGATCATCAGATTATAGGGCTCTCACCCTCTCCCTTGTTGGAAAGACTGAAAGTTACAGCTTTTGCAGATGACGTCACTTTATTATTGGCAAATGTTTTGTCACTACAGCGGGCGTTAGAAATTTTTGTTTTTTTGGGAGTTTTTCAGGGGCATCCCTAAATATGGAGAAAAGTTTTATTTTACCTTTACATCACACCCCCTTACATGTTTCCAAATATTTCGAGATACCTATATCACACATACCTCACAAAATATTGGGGGTATGGTTTGGAGCTGAAGATATGGCCCTTTATAATTGGGAATATCAGTTGGCAATAGGTGAATCGAAAGTCAACCTTTGGAAAAGTTGGACTTTTAGTAAACTAAAAAGGGTTGCTATTATTAAACAATTTCTATTGCCCTTTTTCACATATATAAGTCATATTTTTCCTCCCCCTATATCTGTGGAAACTAGGTTATATAGCATCTTCTTCCAGATGCTCTGGGGTAACAGACTTAACCAGTTAAAAGGGATTACACATACCTTTCAAAGCAAGATGGTGGTTTCAGAATGATTAATCCTGCTATCTTTTTCCACTCTAATTTTTGTTTTCTTCTTTTCCATTTATTTGGACACAGCCTTCATTACGTGGCAGTTTTGGGTTCAATCGGTTTGGCACAAATATTTTTTTAAATGGTCATTATTCCCTCCAAAAAGTCTTTCTTCAGACTCTTTACCTAAATACGGACTTTCCACCCTTAAGAAATTATACCAATGGAAAATACCATTGCAAAAATTACTTTCTCTTACTAGAAAATCTTTTTATGCATATCTTGTTTATGATGTCCAGAAAATCACGCTTTTATTTCCACACTGTACACCCACAAAAATGATTTTTGCCTTGCATAAACTAACCGATTTTAGAATTCCAGTTAAAACCTGGGATATTATTTGGATGTCAGCTCATGGGAGATTAGGTGTGAGAGGGAATATGAAATATAAGCCTCTAGATGAAAGATATTGTTTGAGACCACAATGTATTAACATTGAAGAAAATCAACATCATTTTTTTATAGATTGCACAGATAGTAAAGCTTTTTGGTCTCAAGCAGCAATATATTGGAAGATGCCACATTTAAATTCAGTAACATATAATACTCTCATTTTAGGTGAATATACAGGGATTTGGAAGAATTATCACAAAAGTACTTTAAATGTGTTTTTTGCTTTATTACAGTATTTCTTATGGCAAGCTCGTTGTAAATTTGTTCTACAACAACAACAAATATCTCACTTGGTAATAATTGAGTCTGTTCATAATGATTTACTTGCACTTCATGTGATAGATAGCTTTTTTCTAATGAAAAAATGATGGACTTGTGGAAACATTTTCCTATTTCTTAAAGATATATTTTCTGTTATGTTTGTATAGAAAAAAACAATTTTCTCTTCCTTTGTATAACTGTTTTTTTAGCATCGTTTTCTACTTTTTAGTTTACCCTTCTTCTTGTGATGTTATGTTTTTTTCAATAAAAACTTCCCCTACTCTTTTTGATAAGTGCCATGGGATCTTTAACATCCACCTGAACTACCACCATTCCAGGCAGATGGGACCTCGGTTTAATGTCTCATCCGAAAGACGGCACCTCAGAAGTGCAGCACCCCTCTCATGCTGCACTACAGTGTCAGTACTGGGATATTAACCTAAGTGCCAGATGTGGGAACTGAACCCACAGCCCTCTGATCTCCCAGCCTCAGAGGCGAGTGTGCTACCTACTGAGCCACTGACACTGACAAAAGCTTCAGCTTAGTATGTCTCTCCTGGTTGAAAAACCAAAGAAATTATCAGATATTAATAAAAAGTTGGCTTATTTTTGTTATTTAAATTGCTTCCCAGTTTATCCATTTATTAGCACAATAAGACACTTCATGGTGAGAGTTTGACTAGATAGCTAGCATTTAGGGAACTATAAAGCTCTGGGCTTGTGATTGAGCAAACCCACACCCTGCTATGTCTTATTGCATGTTTATACTGAAAAAGGCCGTTCCAAGCCAATCAAAATGTTGAGCTGCTGTAACAATATTTAAGCAATAAACCACATGGGGATGTGGGTTATGGGAGGATTTACCATGGCTGGCATGGTGTGGCCACGAGGCTGTAGGCTGAGTGGTCAAATCCCTGCCAGCCGTGGTAAATCCCACTATAACTCACGCCCCCGAGTGGTTTATTGCGATTATACAATCGTGCCATTCTTTGGAGATACAAAAACATAAAATAAAACATGTTTTTATTGTGTTTTATTTTTATTGTATTTGTTTCTCCGCCACCAAAAAATGGTCATTGGTTGTTAAGGTACTCCTTTGTTGCCAGGGCTGCGGATTTGGCAGAACAAAGGTGTTTGACACAGATTGTTGTTGCAGTGTGGAGAGAGAGAGAGACATCTCTGCTAGAAGAGCAACGTATGGGACATGCTTGCTACTGTTTGTTTTTTTCTGAGTGTGGAGAGAGAGAGAAAGCTCTGCTAGAAGAGCAACGTGGAGTACACCCTCACTACGTTTTTTTTGTGTGTGTCCGATACTGAGGATTTACACATGTAGAGACAACAGGAATACACAGGACATGTTTTTGTTGTGGAAATGTACTCAGGGGATTTATTGTAATTTTTTTTTTTGTTTTGCTGCATACATGAATGGATGACTGTGGTTTCGGCCGCTAGAAGCTGAGGGGCAGGCCTCAAACTTGGATTTAGTCCAGGTATGTTGATTCGGGGGATGTTACCATTTCTGGTCAATATATTTCCTAGACTGCAGAATATTTCATCCAATTCTGCATTGTCTATCAGCTGGAAAGAGATATCCAAGTTTTTTTTTACCAGTATCAAAGTTAGCACTTACTGTTAGCCAGAGATAATATGGCGGCTGTTTGAAGTCGGCTAGGATATCGTAATGATTTTGTGTTAGGCTGGCACTCGACTGTGGCAGGCTGGCACCTTTGGCAGTGATTATCAGAGGATCTACAACTGAGGTAAGGTGCCAGCCTGCTGATTTGATTGGTTGCTGTTTGAAGTACATGGTATAACATGCAATAAGCAAACAGTAGATTCAATAATGGGACTTATCCTAATCCTGGCATTTTGTTGGCTAGCACACAGAAGCTGCTTCTTGCTATAGACATAATATTTTCCATGGCATATCAACTACAGTAAGTAAATGTACTAAACTGCCTACTTACACAAAAAACATATTTAAAAGTTTAACAATAAACTGATGCAGGCAGTCACAAAACTGAACTATCCTATTTAGTACTACATCTCATTTGTAGCAAACAGAAAGGGGTTAGCAGTTTATCACAAGCACTCTACCTCAAAGAACAGTTTTGTGTCTATAGATATTTATTTTACTTTTTCAGTATAATAACAACATTGGATATAGTAGTTGGGGGGGTCTTTCTCTGTGATAACTGGAGATGGACCTCACTGTGTATTAACACCTTGATCCAGTTGTTACCTCATAAACCCTGACCACTATACAAAGTTAATTTAATTAATTCAATTGGTTCAGCAAAAGTCATTGGAAATGTTTCAGTGCTGGCTCTTTATGGAGGAAGAAAAGAAAAGAAACTGGCACAATTTGTGACGGTGGGGGGGGGGGGAGAGTTTGCATTCTCTGGTGATAAATTTATTTTTTCGGTGTGTGTGTGATTATGGGGGGGGGGGTGATAACTATCTGCTGGTGCCTATAGTCTATGTATCTTAATGCAGCTATCAGTGGATTGGAGAACAGAGGAGAAGCTAGAGAATGAGGATGCCTATAGCTGCACCTGACTAGATATTGCATAGAAGGGGCACCATGTGCAAACGTTTCCTAGGGGGAAAATAAAAAGCAAACATTGAAAGCTTAAGATAATAATTCCTCATGTCCAATATTTAATTTTTGTTTACTTTGTTTTAACATTTTGCACACACAAAATAGAAACACTTTGCATTGTTTAATACTGAATTGCCATAATAAAAATAACTGAAGATGATAATAAAGAAATTCATCAAGTAATCTTCTTAGCTACCTCTATTTAATCCCCCCTTACTATCATAGGACTTACAACTGGATCCTTTAAAAGCTTTTGGCTGCATACCATTTTTGGAGTAATGTATGTGATCAGCTGGTTTTTCTAAGCGAGCAAGCATGTGAGTCTTTTCATTCAGAAGAAGGCAGCCAGCCATGCAGGATAGTGAGCTGAATTGGTTGCCTTTTTCTCTAGTTTTGAGCATGGAATTGTGTGCTGTTGGGGTGTGGAGTGCAGAGAGAGGGGATGTGCTGCTGCCAGGGGGATGTGGGCAATCTGTTAGTGTGCACAGTGGAGGCAGGCTGGTTGTTCCAGTCACCCATTGTTGGAGTTTTTCTTACAAATTACATATTTTATTATCAAAATGGGGGTGTTGGGTGGATGAAGGTTGTATGAGGTTTTAACTGAGGAGGGAGGGATGGGGGATAACACAGTTTCAAAATCTGGGCTTGGGAGGGAGTAGGGAGTTGTTATTTTTAATTTTTGTTTCAGACAGTATTTCCAAAAAAGGGGATGAATAGTGCCACTATTCATTATTCAGATCCATATAATGAACAGTGCATTATTTGTGGTATTTGGGAACTATTATATGTTACTCACACATCCCTAATGGAGACTTCTTCAGGTATTTTGTGATGCAAATGCAGGAGAAAGCTGTCAACTAATGAATTCTATACTAGTGTCAAATAGGAAATGGTCACCCCATGTTACTTTTTCCTCTGAACAAGTTAGAAGAATCTGAACAAGATGTCATGCCTCTAAGCCTAAAAGGATTCATATGGCACCTTTTTACCAGGAAATTCTCTCAAATTGTTCTTCAGTTTTTCAAAAAGCCATGAGAGGGCAGAATTAGAGTGTCGATCACACTGATTCTGCATTTGACACAAGCCTTGAATCTCCCAGCCATCCTACTGGGCCAGTTTTAGAGGACTGAGCTCTCCCTCCTCTCCCTTTCTCAGTGCAGATATCTGAACTGGAATTGACAAATGGGGGGGGCGGGATCTGCAAAAGAGAATGTTTATGGGCATTTTAGTCATTAGAAAAACTGTACTTTTTGATTAGCATTATACCTTCTTATTGCACTGTACCTAGATAGAGATTGCTCATCTGACAAAAGGTCTTTGTGGTTCTGACAGATTGTGCACAACTACGTAGTATATCTGTATTGGTGCAATAAAAAAGGCATCACACAATTCAACATGTCTAATAAAATTCTGGGAATAATAAAAATGTATGTGGTCTTTCAGTTGGGGGGGGTCACCATTTCGAAAGGGTAAACCTTTTCTTGCAGTTTCTTGTTCATGAATCTCTTTTCTTACTGATTATGTCACATGCTGTTGCATATTAATTGCATGCTAATTACATACTATTTCTAATTAGCATTTGAAATCACTCAAATTGGGAGTTATTAAGTTTGAGAACTGAGCAGAGTAGGCACAGCAACAGTGCTACTGTTGACACTACTGCCTGTGACCCGGGTTCGTGAATGGCCCAGGGTCATCAGAGGCTAGCCAAGGAGAAGAGGACTGAGCATCCCATGGGGCATTCTTCTGCCCAGGGAGAAAGGGTTGCACTCCTTTATAGTACACTGCCTCCTGGGTGGCCATGGGTGGAAGATCAGTGGGTTGGTGATGTAAGAAGGGTGGACAATGCTGGCTTCGGGGCTCAGTCATGCTCATATGTGTGCATGCTCACATTACAGTCTCCATTTGGCAGTGTCCCACAGGGTGGACCTAGTTGTTAGGAAAAACCCTGAAGCAAACAGGATGAAAACCATTGCTTTTGATCCTTACCCATCAAACTGGCCACTAGGCATGCTGTGAATTAAAGCCATGCTGACGAAGTTGGTGCAGTCAGGAACTTTGCAGTAAACATTGCAGGCTGAAGTTTGCTGGCTTTAGCCCGACTTTGTGCACCAACATATATATGTTGTTAGATTAATTAAAACAAATAAAGCCACCCGCATATTCCTATTGTCCCTCCCTCTCCCACCACACTTTAGTATTCATAATACCCCCCACCCATATAGCACAAACTCCTCTCTTTCAACCAGTCCCAGTAAAGTTTAATTAATTACAATACCCCTTTCCCTAACCCATCCTCATTTTTGCATCCTCCACCCTCACCCACCCGACCCAGTCAAATGCAAGTTGAAGACCTTCATTTCACCGCCATCTTTCTACTCCCCCACTTACCCCAAAGAATGCACATTAAAACCTGTAAAAGAGAAAGCTGACCCTCACTGTGACCCTACCAGCCTCCCTGTTTGCTGGCTTTGCTATCAATGAGAAAATCAATGATGATGTGCCATATAGTAACAACAGATTAGTCACTGTGGTAAGCCAAACAAATGTTACTATAGGGCATGTCATCATTGATTCATTCATTGATGGCAGAACTGTTGAACACATCAGCTGATCCAGTCACCACAGCAAGGGACATCTCTCTGTTTCATAGCTTTTAAAGTGTATCCTTTGGGGTGAGTGTGGGGGAAAGGATAATGGTGGGGTTAAAGTGGGTGTTGGGGTTGAGGTTTTTAACTTGTATTTGACTTAGTAGGATGTGTGCGGAGGTGGTGGCAATGCAACAAGAAGTGGGAAGGATTCTTGTAATTAAAACTTTTCAGACAGTAGGGGAGGAGGAGGGAGGTGGATGCTACAAGGGTGGATGTCCTGTGTATACTATGGTGTGATGGGAGGAGTGAGACAATAGCTCTACATGGGGGGCATTTTGTCTTGTATTTAAGGCAAATAAGGAGAAAACAGAACTATGCATAGTGGCACTTTGCCAGTGAAGTGTCACTATGCATAGTCTTGACCTGGCAAAGTGGTCACTTCATCAGGCAATGACAAGAATGACTACCCACAGTGTCATTTTTACCGTGGCAGCGAAGTGCACTATATGCATAGCTTTTGCCTGGTAAAATGGGAACTTCTGCAGGTGAAGAACTATGTCAAGTTGGGAACTTTGCATAGTTCTTCAAAAAGCAAAGTTTCCCGAGTTTGCCCACCTCTGTTGGCCACACTATGCTCCCATGCTTCATGGGTCAGAAGGGGCTGCCGAACAATATAACCCCTGTTGGATGACATATGGAGGCATAGGTAGGTGGCACAGAAGGGTTGGGAAGTTACTTGGAGTTGCTGTGAGTATCTGGGGAAGCACCATGACAGGGGAGAAACGGAATATGAAAATAAAATTACAAAAGTGCAAGATCCAGGAAATTCTTAGAACTGATTTGAGCCCTCTCTGATCAGCACATCAGAGCCATTTTGAGACACAGTGATGTCTCCAGGTGAACCTCTTTAGAAACATTCTCTCTTGTAGCTCAGAGTGTCTCCAAAAAGCAATGTATTGAGAAATTATTATGCAGTTTAAATGGATACTGCCCTTTCTATGGCTTCTTTGTGGGGTGCAAGAAAGTTAATAATCTAAGAGCTACAGTAATAAAGAAATGCAGAATGTGATTAATACTGGTGGGTGGGTGATTTACCTTTACATGATTAAATATAGTAGGCACCATACCAAAAACTCACTACAGGGAGTAGCTGTTCAATTTGTGGTGCCACTGATGATCAGCAAAAGTAATCGTGATAGGAGCTGATTTTGGAGACCGTGACAAGTGAAAAGATTGTTCTTTCAGAGCAGATTCCTCTGGAGGAGGATATAAATAGAGGAAGGGTGTGTTCTGTACTGTTGAGTAGGAG